>JBBBDQ010000625.1:6582500-6620000 GCA_037127315.1 Ascarosepion bandense
CAAGGCATTGACAAAACTGGCTTTAAGATTAGAAGATATGTCCCCCCTGACTAACTTGGGAGCATATCTTGCAAATTATAAGGCCCTTTTGGATGACACCTTGGCTGTAAATATTCTTCTGGATTTTCACTTGAAGTAGATAAGTTGGAGCAGGAAGGAACATTAGCCTGGACATTTGATGTTGAAGCTGTTGGTGATGAATCTAAATTTTTTCTTAACCTCTCTCTTTCCCTTTTACGTTTTTTATAGCACTTTTATCAACAGGTCCAAGCTGGAAAGTGCCCTTAGACTCTAATTTGCCCCACTGATTCTTTTAGTTATTCACGATCCTGAAATACCTAAAAAAACAATAAGTTCTATCAGAAATGAAATTCCACAAATATTTTAAAAATAAATTTGATAAAATTTGAAATAAATACATTACATTAAAAGTAATGTTTACTTACCTTAAAGTAGAGTTACTTCCGAGATTAGTTTGTAAACTGGCTTTTTAATGAATAAATATTAATTTTAAAAATATAAACAAATCAGAATAATTATAAAAGTTGAATTTTTTATTAAAATAATACTTAACTGTTAAAAAATACAAGAGATATGATAATTAAAAGCATAAACACTAAACAAAGTAAAAACAATCGTTTAGAGGGAGGTAATTTCAACAGGTGAATACCATAAGAAATTCCAATAAATAAAATGGCATACGTAAATAGTTATTTGTATATTAAACTAAATATCATAGTGTTTTTACTCCTTTTTAATTTTGATATTTTCATTTAATTTCTAAAAAAATGAATACTAAACTTAAGAATATCTATTATTAAGCGTATTCTATTTTTTCTTTTTGTTAAAACTCAGGTTTTATTTAAGATACACGCTTCCGGTGACACCTATATCGTGATAAAAATCCCAATTTATTTCGTCTTTAAGATTGATTGCTTAAATAAATACAAAGTTTTGAAGAAATATATTTCTTGTGGTAACTCTTGACATTATTTTGCAACTTTCTTTAAGTGATTTTTTTACAGTTCCAAAATTGACCTACCCTAATATATATATATATATATATATATATATATATATATATTGTGGGTATTTGTGTCTTCTCGGAGTGTAGTTCGTAGACAAATTAATCACCACTTGGAACTGTTCTCCCAGCTGCTTCTCGTAAAACCCGGAACACTGCTTCACTAGGGACTTCGTTTCCTGCGCACCGTAAGCAAAACGCTGTCTCCCGAACACCGGTGTAGCCTTCTTGAGTCTTCAACGGCGAAGTCCCCTCGAAAGAGAAGTGGGCTCTTTTTATATGTTTTTCGGTCTCGTAATTTCCCACTCTCCGAGAGCCTCACTTTCACCAATGACGCATGCGCCGTGTCATTCCAAAAACTGCCTTGCATGAGCTCGCCTCGCGGTTCTATTACGTCCACGAACGCACGTGCAGACAAACCGCCCTCTTTTGCTTCGGCGAGGTAAGTCTCCACCACATATATATATATATGATATGTATGTTTAATGTTGTTGTAATTGTTTATAGAATATGGATTTGGAAGAACATAACATTTGTGTGTATTGTGTTTAGTTTCTTTAGAACAGCTAACTTATATTTTAACAATCTGACTCCACACGGCACCACCTTTACCACACTGGCCCCTCGGGCTCTTGCCACAGGTCAACATGCACCAGACCTAACTCTCCCAGTCTGGCTCCTCAACCTTCGGTGTCTTCCTCTTCAGGTTAAGCATCTGCAGGTCAGTCAACCAGCTCACTGGTTTTAATCTGCTTCCTGCCCACGTTGTAGATCCAGAAAGCAGACATGTTGTTCGTTCATAGTCGACTGAAGACGTAGACACGCCTGGAGGAGCTGGTGTTAAACATTTAGAATACAGCAAAAAGAAATAGAAAGAAAAAAATAGTGTCCGTAGAAAACCGAATAAACAACTGTTCGACGGTTGCCCTGTTAATATTTTTTATATACAAGAAAAGAATAGAAAAAGAAAAAAGGTAACAGAAAGTAAATGTTTTGAGCATAACAACTCACACACGGGATTCTAGACAGAGAGTATGTATGGTTCATTTGTTGTTAAATCATTTCAGAAGATATATATAACTCTTTTCAATAATGTTGTCCTGACTCTTTTGACGAAGTCAATTCTTCTCCAATAAAACCCTGGGACCAAGTGTCTTGTTAAGGTGCTGGTACAAACGATGGCTGATGCAATTCTGATATTGCCAGGCTGCTGATGAACATCAAGTTCCATTTACTTAGTGGTTTTCCATTGCAACTACTACAATGATACTTCTCATAGCCCTTGGGCGACTATCAAATTTCAACAGTCTGCAAAAAATTCTCTTACTCCGGCAGTGGGGTGGTGACTCATACACTCACATGGTTCTGGTCTCTCTTGTCAGCACCCCCTCCCTCATTGGAGAGATCCAATGACACACAACCATATGCTTCTATGTGCTTATATAGAAGATTGGAGGTTATAAGCTAGGTCACTATGCACTTAACATGAGTGTCTGTTGATACAACCAAAAATAATGTAACTTCCAAAGGTCCTTTTGCTTAGTAATCGCTATTTCAATTTCACTTGCAAAAAATTACTTTCATTCATTTCCACCATTCTCCGATGATCCAAATTAAACAGCACTCAGCTTACGCTAGATTCATATTTCACCATTAATAAACAAATACATCTCAATGTACAATTTTGTCCAAATTCCTTTTTATCAAAAATTATTTTGTTTACCTCCATTGTTTTCTGCCCTGTTTTGTCTGGTCTGTAACAACTTTATTCCTTTCAAATAGTAACTCGTATCCTTCCACTGTCTAGTATCAGGGATTCTTGAGCTAAGGGACCTAATTATGAGATGGTATTCCAGGGTCTGCAAATATTCTCTGGCTGTATCTATTTTGTCCACTTCAGCCTTCAATTGACCCAGTAACTTCTCATACAGCTGCAGGTCTATCACCGAAGTTTGATTTTTGTCTTTACTCCATACATTCATGTTTTATTTTTTCTCCATTTTTTTTTTTGTATCTGCAACAAGTATGTTTGTGTCCTACCCTCTTACATTCGTAGCATTTTTTGTTCTTGAAAATACAATTACTTTTGAAATACTTACTGTTATGAATGGGGTTTTTGTCTCATGACTAAAATGCCTTAACTTATAGTATGATTCATGGTCCGTGGACGAATATGTGTGTGTGTGTGCAGCACGTGGAGAAAATGCATTGAACGAAAGAAAAGTAGATGTCTACTCACGGTTACCTGGAAGATACATTTATTTTGTGGGGAGAAACATTACAAAATATGTACATGCGGTATCAGTCCCAAGTTATCGGGTTCTGTGTCACAACCATTAGGGTAGAAGAACATACATGCGTTCTTTACTCATTGACCGCCACATCCCAAGTCTGTTCCCTCATGTTGGCCACGTCTGAATGTGTCGATCACGTGACTCGTGTGTACCCACTTTCAGAGGTGAAAAGGGAGGTAGTCTGTTTGGGAACAGGAAAGGGTTAATTCCCTTGGAATGTGTTTTATTTGTCCTAACGTCTCCCCTTTTAAATTTGTTGCTTGTACGACTTCAGGTGAGGATCAACCTGCAAGTGCTGTGCTGGACGGCGGGTGTGAACTGACTTCTGGATGTTTGGATCCTGTGTTTCAGCTTCAGTGTTCTGGGGAGTTGCTGGTGTTTGCTGTAGCAAGTCAAAGGTGTCCAACAAGATGTTCAATGGAATGGTAGGGTCTTGTATTCCTGCTGGAAGATGTGAGACCACTCAGTTGATTGGAATGTTGAACCTAAATGGAATTTTGGACATTTACGTTGTGACATTACCAGTTTGGCGTGCAAACTGTCCTTGAATCCATGTTTCTGTGTTGTTCTGGTAGTCTCTTGTCAAGACTTGTTGACCGGGTTAGAATTGTCTTTGAACAGAACCATAGTGGCGATTGGACTGCCATTCCATTTTTGTGTTTCTCCTGATGGAGTGTTGTGACTTTGTATGTAAGACGTCGATGTGTAATCGGATTTTCTGATTCATTAAGGATTCGGCAGGTGAGCTACCATTTGGTGTGTACGGGTTTAGTGTTGCCCTATAGCTTGTCAAAAATGTTTCCAGTATTTCTGACGTTGTCCCCTCTCCACTGAGTTTTAAGAGGGTTCTCTTGAAGGTATCCACAAGACATTCAACCTGACCATTTGACTATGGATGAAATGGTGGTGTATGAATGTGGTTGGTACCATTTTCCTGGCAGAAAGTGGAAAATTTGGCTGAAGTAAACGTGGTGCCATTATCAGAGACCAAAGTCTCAGGAATGCCAAATCTGCTAAAAATTTTCTGAAGTTTGGAAATTGTTTCTTCAGAAGTGATGTGGGATATTGGAAAAATCTCAGGCCATTTGCTGTAGGCATCTACAATAACGAGAAAGGATTGTCGATTAGTGGGTCCTGCAAATCTATGTGGAGGCGTGACCAGGGAGAATCTGGAACAGGCCATGAAGCAAGTGTAGATTTCCGAGGAGATTTAGCTGCTAGCTGGCATTTGGTGCAAGTGCATGCGCGGTCTTCTAGCTGCTTGTCCCTATTTGGCCAGTAGACGTAACCATGTTTGGTGTCCAAAATGAAATTGTTTGATAATCCTGCCTTGTAAGGATGAAGGAACAATAACCCGTTCAGCAAAAAGTACACCATCAACCTCGGATAAAGAAGATTTCCATTGGAAGAATGGTAGTAATTGTTTATTTGGGGATACTGTTGGCCACTTGGTACGGTGGTAGCGGATGACTTCCTGTAGTAGAGGGTCAGAAGCTGTGGCTTTTTTAATCATGTGGGAAGTAACTGGCAGTTCCCTTACTGTAGCTGTGAGCATTGAAGAGATTTCTGGCTCCAAGGATATTCCTGCAACAACTGAATCTTCAGGCAGTTTTGGTGCCTGTTAATGAGTCTCAATAAGGCATCTGCATGTCCAATCAAATTGGTTGAAAGGTACTTGATCGAGAAATCATAGTCCAGTAGTGTGGTAGCCCATCATTGTAACCAATTGGCGGTATATACTGGAATTCCTTTCTTGAACCCAAAAATGCTTATCAGAGGTTTATGGTCTGTGATCAAGGTGAAATGGCGTCCGTAAATCATTTTATGGAATTTCTTTATGGCATATATTATTGCCAAAACTTCTTTCTCGATTTGGCCATAGCTCTTTTCTGCAGGTGTCAATGACCTAGAGGCATGCGCAATAGCTTTCTGACTGCCATCATGAAGGATGTGAGAGATCACGGCATCAACGCCATAGTCAGAAGCATCGGAAACTACGACAATGTTCAAGGATGGATTGAAGTGTGTCAGAAGAAGATCTGAAGAAAGTGAAGCTTTAATTTTGGCAAAGGCAGCTTTGCATTCTGGTGACCAGCTCCATGTAACCTCTTTTTTTAGAAGGTGATTCAGAGGAGACGGATCCGATGTAACTCTGGCAAAAATGAACTGTAGTGGCTTACTAACCCAAGAAAAGAACGAAGAGTTTTGATGTTTGTTGGAGCTGGCATGTTTTTGATGGCTGAAATGTTCTCAGGGTCCAGTCATCGGCCTGCTTTGTCAAAAATAAATCCAAGATATTTTATCGACGTCTGGTAAAATTGACATTTTTCCACACGTACATGAAAACCATATTGTTGAATATGTCCAAATACGGAGATTAGTCATTGTAAAAGTTCATCCTGGGATGTGCCTGCAACAATGATGTCGTCGATAAATGCTGTGACTCTGGTTATACCTGTGAGCATGGCATCCATAGTCTGCTAGAATATAGCTGGTGCTGTTTTGACTCCAAATGGAAGACGGTTATATCTAAATAAACCCTTGTGGGTGTTGCTTGTAAGGAGCTTCTTGGAGTCCTCATCAACTTCCATTTGCAAAAATGCATCTGAAAAATCAATTTTTGCAAAACAGATTCCACCATTTAACTTGGCAAAAAGGTCTTCAGGTATTGGCAGGGGATATTGGTGTGCATCTAGCGCATTATTTAATCCTGTGGAATAATCAGCACAGATGCGGACTTTGCCATTTGCTTTCCTGACTACAACAATAGGAGCTGCCCATCTGGAGTAGTTTGTTGGCTCAATTACTCCAGCTTCTTGGAGGCAATTCAGTTCCTTTTCAACTATGTTGATAGCTGCGTAAGAGACAGGGTGTTTGGGCCTAAATATTGGCTTGCTATCTGCTTTCAACTTGAGAGTGGCTTGGAGTTTTGTGCCACACCCAAGATCCTCTCGAAAAACATCACTAAACTTAGACTGAAGTATCTGAGTAAAATCTTTTTCAATGTCATGAACTGACTTTAGAGAAAGTGTGTTGAAAACAGATTTCAATGGAACAGTGAAGAGGTCAAGTTCTTCAATCCAGTCTAAACCGATCAGATTTATATCTGTGTCTGTCACATAGCATGTTCCAGTGAATTGTTTATCACGGAAAGAAACAGAACAATTTAGTTCACCAGTGAGTTTAATGTCATTTCCTGATGCGCTCTGGGCAATGTGATTTGTATTTAGTAGGTCGGGTTTGCCAATTTTTGTCCACGTGTTCCGTGAGATAAGGGTGATATCAGATGCTGTGTCGAATTGCAAACGAACTGGGGAAATCTTTCAGACCAACACTGATGTATTTCCTGTGGGATTTGAAGTCAATTTTGAAGCAGACACTGAATGTGATTTTCTCCTCTGCTTCATTTTTTTATGAGTTCCATAAGCAGACTTAGTTTGATGATCAGCAGATTTGGCTGTTGGAGGATGACAAAACTTTTCCTTGTGGCCATGTTTATGGCACACCTGGCACATGTTTTTTGAATGGACAAAAATGTGCACAGTGCCATTCACCGCAAGACCAGCATGCAGACGGTGGAATTTTCTTTTTTTTAGGTTTGTCATTCGAATGAATATGACTAACTTGAGAAGGATGGGAAGTTATGTGGATTGTTGTTGAACCAACATGGTTTCCTTTCTTAAATTTAACAATCTGTTACATTCTGTTGTCAAATCCTGGACTGTTACCTTTGTGTCTGTTTCAAGCTTTGCTAATAGTCGGGAACGTATTTCCAAATTGTGGGGTGATTGTAGACCTACTATGAATATTAAACATTTAAACTGGTCTTCTGTGAGTGTCTGATGGTGAAATCTCTCACACTCGTGATTCACACCTTTGGCGTAGGTAACGAAATCATCCTACTAGTTTTTAGCTAGTTTGAAGCAGTTGTAACGAACATTGAACAGTGATTGTTATTCTCCGAAAATGTCCATTAAAATTGTAATGGTTTCGGTGAAGGTCAAATCAGAAAGTCGTTTGGGTAAAATAAAATTTATGAACCTTTCGTTTTCTTTTGTGCCTAACTTTTGTATGAGCAACCATTTTTTCCACTCATCGTCTTTGTTTGGAAATTCGTGGTGAAAAGTGTCTTTCCATCGCGAAAACCATGAATCAAATGTGTAGCCGTTTTTGGCATCGTACGTAAATTCTAAAATTGTATTTGAAAGATCGACACTAGATGAATTATCGGTGTCTTGGAACAGAAATTGTTGGTTTAAGGTTGTTATTAAATTCAGTTGAGCTCTTTCAAATTGTTCTTGTTGTTGTGACAAAACTTGTTTCAGAACTTCTGCAGAAATAGACATTTTTTTTTTGAGTTTGACTGTTTAAAATCAAAATAAATCATTAATAATTTCTTTTATTTTATTATTTTTTTTTTTTTTTCAAAGTCCAATTCCTCGTCGCCAGTTGTTATGAATGGGGTTTTTGTCTCATAACTAAAATGCCTTAACTTATAGTATGATTCATGGTCTGTGGACGAATATGTGTGTGTGTGTGTGTGTGTAGCATGTGGAGAAAATGCATGGAACGAAAGAAAAGTAGATGTCTACTCACAGTTAACTGGAAGATACATTTATTTTACAGGGAGAAACGTTACAAAATATGTACATGCGGTATCAGTCCCAAGTTATCGGGTTCTGTGTCACAACCATTAAGGTAGAAGAACATACATGCGTTCTTTACTCATTGACCGCCACATCCCAAGTCTGTTCCCTCATGTTGGCCATGTCTGAATGTTTTGATCACATGACTCGAGGTGAAAAGGGAGGTAGTCTGTTTGGGAACAGGAAAGTGTTAATTCCCTTGGAATATGTTTTATTCGTCCTAACACTTACCTCCATTGAAAAACATCTGTAGTCTTTCCTCTTAGATGGTCAGACACTATGTACTTGTGAAATATCTTTTTCCTTATTCCTTACAGTATCAAGTTTTAGATTTAGAACATGTTGGCACTCTTTGGCTATTTTCCAGAGAATTAATTTAGCAAGTATTCTGGATCCATGTCCTTATTAGAAGTTTTCACTTAAAGAACTTCTCACATTCTTAATTCATGATTTTTGGATAAGTAACAAAATCTTCATCATTGGCCTTTACTAAGTTAGGACATTGCCATCATGTATTTAACTAAAAATTTGTTATAGTATTACGACAGTTTCATCAAAATTTATCTCCCTTTTTTTTGCAAAATAAAATTCACATCTTTTTATGTTCAGCAGGGTACAATTTCCTTGATAACAAACTTTCTTTTCATTGTTCCAAATGTGAACAATCTCTTTTGAAGATCCGTTTTTATCTTCTATAATAAGCTGGAACATTGAACTTGGACTCAAACCCTTTACTCAAACAGACTCAGACCTTTCACTCAAACATGAACTTGATAACCCTCAAGCTGACCTGAAAGGTGAACTTTTTACACAGTTCTGTTCACTATGTGGCAAGCCTCCAATGCACTCGTTATAAAGCCCACAGTCAAATCCGTTGTGGCAAATTGGGGGATACATGTCGGCACATTGGGCCAAGACTCATACGCTTCCTCTGGCCAAAGTGTGCCCAGTGACAGCACATATGCAGTCTACTGGCACTTCTGGACATGTTGTATATTATGCTCAAGACATTCCCACTTCTCCCTGTTCTTAGGATCACACAAATGGCAATGTAAAGCAGGTTGTTTTTGTCTGCTACTCCATCTCAACAGTGTCTGTTTGGTTGTTTCTTCTTTGGTATATTCTTCAGACGTATCACTGAGTTCATCCTGTCTCAAGATCATTGGGCACACTCCTTGCTGATGTGTCTTTCTGTGGTGATCTCTCATACACCATCAGGACTTTTTCATCTGAGGAAATAATGTGGCCACTGGTAGTATCCTTCCCACTCACAGTGTGGTCATCTTTTGCATGATGCAGCATTCTATCAACACAAATAACATGAGAGCTATAAATGTTCGTCACTTTCACTCTGTTAAACTGCTTCGTACATCTTCTGTGCAGACTCTTTACCCAGACAGGATCCTCCACATTGTAGGGGTTAGGATCTGTTTCATCAGGCAGCAAAGCTGTATCAATACTCTTTATACCAGTCTTGTAGGTGTAGATTAAGTAGGCTGGTGCTGTTGAAGTCCTCATATCATTCTTTGGTGTCACATTATGCCAGTACACTGCTTCTGGGATTGAGCACCATGTTCTTATCCCAATATGCTTTATAGTACGATGGGATCTTTTGGGGAGGAAACTGGTACTGAATTGCTCATTTCCTGGACAATTCTGAGCTGTGTGTCCTTGCTGCTGGCATCGATAACACGTAATGGTTCTTCTGGGCCTGGACTCCACACTTCTGGAAATTTCACGTCACAGGAGACAGTCATGTGCCATATGATTGAGTCCATCACACTTGTAACATCTAGTTTGTACGTCCATTCTCTTCACCTGACAACATGACAGTGCTGCAGCTAACTGCTGCTTGCTCCATACCTGGAGTGCAATTCTTCAGCATGGCCCGGCTCATGCCAGCACTTGGTGACTTATCAATTTCTTTCATTTAGGAGGAGGCTTGTAGAAGCTTCTCAGCATATTCCGGCAACCTGGCAATGAATGCACATATCAAGCTCTGCTCTGCTGTACCACCAAAAAGAACCATGAGTCTGTGCATTTCAGTCGAAAATACATCGACTGTTTTTCCAGGCCTTAGGTGGCATTCCTCAAATCGTTTCCAAGCTGTGAAAGAATCTAGTGTGAATGTCACAAGGTCTTCCTTAAGCACATCACAATCACACATTTGATCTGCTTTACACTGAGCCAATATATTAGTTTCAGCCTTCTCTAACAATTCCACTACCAACTGTTCGGAATCACTTCCAATGAATGCTGGTAACAACTTCAGATCGAAAGCCATAGTGCCAAAATAACTTGTGTGCAACTAACCACTAGGTAGGTTATGATTGAATTCAATAACATTCACTAGGACTCGGACTTCTTGAACATGAACTTGATAACCGTCACTTGGACTCAGGCACTTAACTCAAACATGAACTCAATAACCGTCACACAGACCCAACAGGTGAACAATGACAGTGCCATTCACCAGGAGACATCTGATGCAATGTCATAATGGATTTGACTGGGCTTTATAACGAGTGCATATAAGTCTTGGTCGAATGTGCTGATATGAATCTGCCATTCATATCAGCACATTGGGCCAAGACTCGTATGCTGCTTTTCCTTCTCTGGCAAAGTTCTCCCAGCACACACATGCAGTCCACCGATGCTTGTGGGCTTGATGTTGTGTATCATACTCAAGAATTGCATAATAACTTTGCCTGGTTATTTCACTGTAGACCTGCAAATATGTCTCTATGGTCAATATTACTGAATATCCTATTATAACATCTAGGGTCCTTTTTTTTTTGTTTTTGTGTGTTCATCATGTAAGATCAATGAATACTCATTGCCACTTTTATAAAGTCGCAGATACAAGAATAATAATGCCTTTGAATAATACTGTGTCAGACACTTATTCTTATCTGTGCTAATCACCGAATGCTTATTATATATACCCATATATATGTGACAGAGTGTGAGTCAAACACATACACACATTTAAAGGGTTCAAAATTACTGGCACCCGATAAAGGCCAAAACGTCATGTTATTCGTTTTCTTCTTTTTAATTTTTATTAAGAATTTTTTTAAACAGATTTCTGACTTCCAGAAAATGTGGCAATATTATTTTGTTTTTAGTCAAAAATTGGAGTAAACAGAACAGTGAAAATAAACCAGTGTAAATGTTTACCGGTAGCAAAATCTGATCTAAACATATATATTTGGTCACCAGAAAACAATGGAGGTAAATGAAATATTTTTTTTAAGTAAATTGGAACCTATCACCAGTGGTGAAATCTGATCTCGCATAAGTTGAGTGTCATTTAATTTGGGTCATCAGAAAACAATGGAAATGAACGAAATAATAATTTTTGATAAAAAGGATTTTGGAGTAGCTTAAACATTGAAATGTGTTTTGCTTACTAATGGTGAAATCTGATCTAGCATAAGTTGAGTGCCATTTAATTTGGGTCATCAGAGAACGGTGGAAATGAACAAAAAATAATTTTTTTGCAAGTGAAATTTAAATAGCACTGAGTAAACGAGAGGAGCTTTGGAGGTCACATGATTTCTGGCTGTAACAACAGACCCTCGTGTTAAGTGCATGTTGACCTGGCTTATAACTTCCAGGTTCCCTTTATAAGCATGTAGTGATGCTGAAAAATGACAGTTGAATCACGACCATGGAAGCGTGCAGTGGTATGTGAGATTGGGATCTCTCTCTCCCCTTCGCTGAAGTAAGGGTGCTGACTAGTTAGAAACAAGGATTTTGAGAAATATTATCATTGTGGCAGTCACATTAAAAAAACCACTGAGTATATGAAACTTAACGTTCGTCACTAGTGCAACAACAATTGGAATTGCATCATCCGTTAAACACCTTTGAAAGGCACCGTAGTCCCCACATTTTAATTGAGAAGAATTGACTCCTTCGAAAGAGTCTGGAGATCACTGTTGAAAAGAGTTATATCATCTGAGATGATAGTAGATAGACCAAACTATCGCCCAGTTCACACTCCACCTACATCTATTGAACAGGAGTAGAGACTTACCCTTTGTTCCCTGTTTAGGATGTGGTTTCCAGCTTTCTCTTTTCTCTCCTCAGACCTCAGTACTGGTACTTCCGTGATTTTCCTGTGATGTGTCTGGTTGGTGGCAACGTCTCATTATTGTGAGGGTACTTGGGTTGGCAGTTTCCTGGTTGCTGCTTCCGACTGGTAGTTAGGAGCCCTAACTCTTGCGTAGCGTCAAGAGCGGCTGCTCTGATCAACAGTGGTATAATATCGGGGCTCTTGTAGTGCCATGTCGTGCATGGATAGGTGTCGCTGCAAGCGCTTTCGGTGGGCAACACTAAGGCCACACTTTGTTGCAGCCCGAGCCAGTTTCCCTCCCAGCACAGATCGTGGATAATGACCGCCTGCATCCTCTACTCTAGGTCCCTCCCTATCAACAAACCATAACATGATAAACAAAATCAGAAAAATTCCTAAACCAGCCAAACTCAAATCACCAAAATCTCTTAACTTTTCTTTTACTAATATCCGGGGCATTCGTAGTAACTTTCCTAGCATAGAAGCTTTCCACCACAAAAAATCCCCTGACATTCTAGTGCTCTGTGAGACTAACCTCAACTCATCAATTCCCTCCTCTGACTTCTCCATCCCTGGTTATCTCCCCCTCTTAAGTAAGGATTCCACTGTCCACATGCATGGGCTGGGGGTTTACATTAGTGAACACCTCCCTATAGTTAGGGTGACATCACTCGAAATTCCTGACAAACAATGTCTCCATCTGTCACTTCTCAGTTTAGTTAGCTACCTTTTCTTTCTTTACCGTTCTCCCTCCTCTCCTTACTGCTCCCTTCTAGATAGCATTTCTGACAACATAGATAAGGCTATTTCCTACCACCCATTTGCTCACATATTTCTATTCGATCTTAACGCCCATCACTCTGAATGGTTTAAAGACTCTGTTACTGGTTTGGCGGGCATCCACGCTATGAACTTTGCTATTTCCCAATCCCTTACGCAAGTGGTGGACTTCCCCACACACTTTTTAAGCACTCTCTCTGGACACTCCTCTCTACTAGATATATGCTTTATCTCTGCACCTGACTCCTGTCAAGTCTCGCAGCTTTGCCCTCTCGACAACTCCGACCATGCTGTTGACTCTCAATATTTCTTTCCACTCTCACTCCCCCCAGGAGCCTCCTACCTATAGGACCTCCTATTGCTACCAAAAAGCTGACTGGGATGCCTTTCACGATTTCCTATGCGACGTCCCTTGGAGAAAAGTGTTCGATCTCCCAGTTGATGACTGTGTCTCTGAGGTTTCGTCCTGGGTGAAAGCTGGCATTGATATTTTCATGCCTACCAGAAAATATTGTCTAAAACCTCATTCCTCTCCTTGGTTCTCTCCTGCTTGTTCGGCCACGATTGCCTACAGGAACCATTGTTTCCGAATATTCCAGAGACAGTCATCTGATCACATTACGTCTGCTCGTAATGAGTGCAAGAGAATCCTGAATGACGCCAAGTGGTTGTTTGCTGAGAGAATGAGACAGCGCATAGCTGACCGCAAGTTTGGCTCCAAGGACTAGTGGCGGTTATGCAAATGGGTGCTGAACAATACCAAATCCACAATCCCTCCTTTAATCAATGAATTTGAGGTTCTCACGTCATCTACGTACAAAGCTGAGTGCTTTGCTCGCAGATTCTCATCCAACCCCACATTTGACTCATCTGGAGTACCCTCACCCAACTTTCCTAAACTGTACGACGTATATATTACCCCAACAGTAGTATCCCGAGTAATTTCAAAACTTGACCCCCGATAAGACGAGTGGTGGCGATGGAATCCCGGTTATAGTCCTTATATGTGCTCCTGAACTCTCCCCTGTCCTCTCTAAATTGTATAACTATTGCTTTTCTGCTTCCTATTTTCCTGCATGCTGGAAGTTCTTTTCAGTCGTTCCTGTATTTAAGAACTGTGGTGAACCCTTGGACCCATCCAACTATCGCCCTATCAGTCTTCTACCAATTTTCGGGAAAGTGTTCGAGGTCATAATTAATGCTGAAATAGTTCAACATCTTGCTGCCCACAAACTCTACTCTGACAGGCAGTATGGCTTCTGCTTTGCCAGGTCCATGGCCGACATGCTAACAATCGTTACAGAGTACATGCTCAAGGACCTTAATGAGTCAGGCGAGGCTTGTGCTGTTGCTCTGGACATCTCCAAGTCTTTTGACAGGGTTTGGCACTCTGACCTTCTATGCAAGCTACAGGGTTACAGTATTACCGGACGCTTACTTGATCTAATCCAATCTTTTTTTAAATAACTGCAAAATGAAGGTGGTTTTGAATGGGCATGCCTCTTCATCCTACAGCACAAAAGCTGGTGTCCCTCAGGGCTTTATCCTGGGCCTGATGCTCTTCCTTAAATGACCTCCCAGATGAGATCAAGAGCTAAGTAGGCATCTACGCAGATGACAACACAATTTACTCCTGCATCAGTAAGAAACCAGTCGTGGCGGACAAACATAATCTCGCTGCTGACCTTGAACGGGATCTACACTCTGTGGTGAATTGGGGCAAGAAGTGGCTTGTCAATTTCAATGCGTCTAAGACCAAGCTGTTGTCTGTCAATCATCACAGGCAACCTCTCCTACCTTCCATAAGCATGGACCAAGCGAGTCTCCCTGAGAGCAATACACTGCGCCTTCTCGTCCTTAACTCTCTTCTGATCTCAAATGGAATCACTACATTGAGTCCATAGCTAAATCCACTGCTAAGAAGGTTGGGTCACTGTGTCAGGCCAGGATGTTTTTCCCACCTGAATCCATCCTGCATATATACAAATCAGCCTTTCGTCCATGCATGGAATACTGCTGCCATATAGGGTCAGGCGCCCCTGCTGTTCATCTCAGTGTTCTCGACAGGCTCCAAAGGAGAATCAGTAATGTGATAGGGATTGACTTGGCGGCTTGACTACAACCACTTCCCCACTGACGAGATGTGGCCTCCCTTTGTCTGTTCTATAAATACTTTCATGGCTTCTGCTCCAACGAACTTAAGTCACTGGTGCCTCTGCAACCGGTGTTTACTTGTGCAACCAGATTTGCAACTGGGTCCCACCCATTCACAGTTAGATTAACCAAATGCAGACGATAATTCTACTCTTTCAGCTTCTTCTCTCGCACTTCCCGCTTGTGGAACTTGCTTCCATATTCTTGCTTTCCTGACGGCTACAACCTCCAGGAATTTAAAGGCAATGTTAATACTCATCTATTAACCACTTGACTCTAGTTCTTTCACCACCCCATATATCCTTTCCTTTCTCTCCACCTTTGCAACTCTCATCATACATGTATTCCCATCCTTCTCTTGCTCCTTTCTAACTGGTTCGTCTTCCTCTTCACTCTCTTCTAATTAATCTTTTTACTCTTATGTAGCCCCCTGCACTTCAGTGGCATTATACGATTAAAATAAAAATAAAAAAACCATACACACTCTCTCTTTGTCTAGACTCCAGTGTGTGAGTTGTTATGCTAAAAAAACTTTTATTTTCTGTAACCTTTTTTTTTCTTGTATATAAAAGACATTAACAGTGCAACCATCGAACAGTTGTTTGTTTGGCTTTCTGCAGACATTTTTTTCTTTCCTTCTATTTCTTTTTGCTGTATTCTAAATGTTTAATACCAACTCCCCAGCTGTGTCTACATCTTCAATTGACTGTGAACGAACAATACTTCTGCTTTCTGGATCTAATAATCACAACCTGGGCAGAAAGCAGATTTAAACCAGTCAGCCAGTTGACTGACCTACGGCCAACCCCTAGAGTTCGAGTTGAGGTGCCTATTCGGTTAAGACCGAGTAGACACCTCAACCCGAACAGGAAGACGCCGGAGATTGGGCTAGGTTGGACAAGTTAGGTCTGGTGCATGTTGATCGGAATAGGCCCATGAAGTAGAAATTCTAGGTATATGGTCCTGAGACCAGGATAACCACCCAGGGACAGAAAGGGTAAATATAATTTGCTGTGATAGCCAGTATTCGACATTAAATATACATTGTTATAACATCTCGCGTGATCCCACCAGCACAATACCTCTAATTACTTCAAGATGAGATCAACTGTGTTTTCTTGCTGGCAATCCATGTTCAAAACCAAATGTCGGCTGCGTCACTTTATTTCCATATGACAATTTTCTTTTTTTCTGAATGATGGCAACATCTGAGTAATTAGAATGAAAGCCAGTTTATGTAGATGTAAACAACTTACTTTGTATGAAATGTTCTTAACTTTTTAAAATATATTGGGATTGACAGCAAAGTCTACTTGAGCCCTTTGTACATTGTCATTCCTGTCTGTGTTTATGCTAAATTTTTTGTCACTTTCATCCTAGGACAATGGAATTCATACTAGAATAAGGACTTCTTCAATAAAATGCACAACACTGTTGATAACTCTAACAACAGGTTTATTGAATGTGAAGAAAAACTGAATAAAATGTCTCTATTAGAGACTGCAAATCAGTACTATACTACAGGAATGATAATTTGGAGGTTTCTAGTCACAACTGCTAAAGTTATAGTCAGTCCATCAATCTTTCCTTAATTCTTGCCATACCACTGAGATGTGGGTGTGCCTCTTGATTCTGACATCTGCTATTCACTCAAGAAAAATGACCATCAAACGAAGTGCATGCTAGCATTATATAGGGAAATCTTTTCCAGTAACAACTAATAATTTCACTCTACCAAGCCAGCCCCCAGAAAACAACAATTAATAATGCCAGTTTTATTATCTTCACATTTCTATAAATTGAACAACTGGCCTTCTTATCAGCAAAAGATTTTTCATGAGAAATAAAAAATAATGATAATTATAAAAATTGGAGACAACTGTTGCAGAAAAAAGTACATTTAATCTTAGATCTTACTTATTAACCATATGATACATCCTTTGTATATTTTAAATCTTCCTAGATATCTTTCTGTAAAGATAATTGGATTCTTGTGGCCATCAATATAAACAAATTCCAAATTTTGGGACATCACACAAACAAATATTTTGTTTCTTTGTCTAAAATAATTTTGATCCATTTTATTGATTCTTCTATAAACCAATCCAATCTCATGTCTGCATCAGTTCAAGACCTGACTATATCTGTTTTGACTATTCAGAAACTTTGTCATATTTGTGTCAGTCATTTTATTTTTACTTTTTTTCTTAATGGCAGCTTATTATCTTGCAAGTAAGCAAGAGTCCACATTAAATTTTTGTATGTTTCTGTATAAAAAAAAATCAGACATATGCTCAGTAGAAGAGTAAAGTAAAATATTTAAAGTATGACTTGATTTCTAAAAGTTGTTCTTACTAACTTTAAGAAAATGTTATTTTGCTTATATTGGAATTTAAAACAAAGCCATAAATTGTCAATTTATTTGGTCTATCTCATCAACGTTTTTTGTATTGTTGACCTATTCAGAAATATGTAGATTCACTTATTTGGAAATTAATATTTAATAAAATTCTATTGACTTTGACACTTTAATTTTGATTAGAAAAGTCTATTGTTCCTGAAGTCCTAAATTGGTAACTTTTATCTAGTTATATACATGTCTTTGGGATACTTTATTCCTCAAGTTAAATATTTAACCAACGCAAATATTGAGTTCAATCCTCACTGAGTGACCCAGAAATAAAATTCAGCATGAGATAATAAGGGTTGACATGTAGTAAAATAAACCAACCTAACTTAATCCATGAAAAATGCTTTTTAAAATCTCAGCTGCCTTTAAGAAAAGCGTGATGACCTCCATTGTACTATATCTACGGTAATTGGATAAATATTCTCTACATGAAATGGAACAAAAAATATAACTTATTCCTGATTTGAATAAAGTATTTTTTAAAAATACTTCTTACAAAACGAAAATGGATTGAATCAGTTAAAACTGTTATTTTATGTTATTCATATTCAGTTTATAATTTGCAAATTGATCAAGTTTGCAAGTTTATAGCCAATTCAGCTGTTAAAGAAAAAGGCTCAGATGAGAAGCATTCTGGATTTTTACTTTTTTTATTTATTTTAGGAGACATGAAATTGCCTAATCGTGTCCAAGAAGCTATGCAAATGCAAGTTGAAGCAGAAAGAAAAAAACGAGCTGCCATATTAGAGTCAGAAGGTTAGTCTAATTCTCCTAGGGTATTTGTTATGACTTTATTTAAATTTCACAAAATTATATTACATTGATGAGTAAATTTTCCTTGATTAACAGTTTGCGGACAAATGATAGCATTGCTGCTGTTTGTGTTGAATTAATTTGAAAAAAAGTAAATTGGTTTAGAGAATTGTTTATTAAATCTTTAAATAAAGTTGGAATATTTATTTATTTAGAAGTAACTTATAGAATTAGAATTCTTTTTGACTATGTTTATCTTTGTTTTTTATCAGGACGCTTCAGCTGCTGAACTTCATATTTGGTAACACTACCCTACAGGGCATGCTTTAGTGGTTAAAATTGCTAGTAAGCTGGTTCCCAGCATATCTTAAGTTCAATCCTTGGATCAGATAGTGCAGAAACAGATGTCAGCTCACTGAAGTGTTAGAGGATTATTGCAAGACAGAATTAATAACAAACTTTGAACATCCTTAACATGGGTACTATACATGATTGATATATGAATGAGAACAATACCCTGGGAAGGTAACAAACACTGAAGAAGGTCAGAAAGCTTACAGCAACAGTTATGTTGATAAGTGCAACAAAGATGAAAAAACTAATTTGAAAGGATCATTTTATCTTTTGATACTAACTTTTTAATCAGCACAATTATTTAAAGAATAAATTGTGAAATTATACAATTAAGCAAAGAAGAAAAATATTTGTCTAAACAAAAAAAAAATGTAATTATATTAAACTTTAATAATTTTGAATAGTTTCTTAGTTTGAATCTTTATGCAGTTTCATATTCTTATCAAAGGATTGCAACAGAAAGATATTGTGAATTTGGGTGTTTTGTTTGCTTTTAATCTGTATTTTTTCCCATTTAGGAGTGCGAGAAGCAGAAATCAACGTAGCAGAAGGAAAAAAACAGTCTATCATTCTTGCATCAGAAGCTAATAAACAAGAACAAATTAATGAAGCAGCAGGTATTTATGCTATAAATAAATTGTATTAGGACCTTGAATAAGTCCTCACTGTTTCCCAAAAGATGACATTTTTACAACTGCATGCTTGCAGTTTCAGATGGTAATGCATCTATAAAGAATTACTATAAGCAAGCTTGAATGTCATTTCACCAAAGTGTAAACAATTTTGTTTTTCATAGTGTTAAACACTTCTGATTTTGTGCCAATGAAAGTGTATTTGCAGGGAATTTTACTGCACTACGTTATTTAAAATAAATCTTCATTGGAAGCATACAGAATTTTTGTTGAGACTTAGAGCAACCATACTCTGTCAGAAACAACATGCAGAGATTGGTCTAGACACTTAAAAAATAATGATTTTGATATTGAAGATAAAGAACACTATTGCATTGAAAAAGTTTGGAAATGAAAAATTAAAGGCATTACTTCATAAAGACTCATGTCAGGCACAAGCTAAACTTGCAGAATCATTAGGAGTTGATCACATAAGTTTCAAAATGTTTGAAAGCATTAGGAATGATTCAGAAGCGAGGACATTTGGTGCTGTACAAGTTAAAGCCTAGAGATGTCAAATGGCATCTTGTCATCTGTAAACAGCTGCTTCAACAGCAGAAAAAGAAAGGTTTTTTGCACCGTATCATGACTAGCAATGAAAAGTGGATATACTACAATAACCTACATATATATACTACAAGCTGAATATTCCATGGTTCAAAGCTTCTGCTCTGCATTTGGTGGAATCACATGGGTGTAGTTTATTATGAATCACTCAAACCAACTGAAACATCATGGGAGATTGTTATTGATTACAATTGATGTGTATGAGCTAAGCATTGAAAAAACAGCTGCTATATGAGCATAGACATGACAAAGTGATTTTGCAACATGACAATGCTAGGAAGTCCTACCCCCACCTACAATATTCACCAGACATTGTCCTGTTTAATTATCCCTTGTTATGATTGATGACACGTGGCCTGGCTGAGCAGCACTTTTATTTTTATGAACATGCAAAAAAAATGGGTTGACTCATGTATAAATAAGCTTATTAATACCAAAAATTGATAAACCTCAAAGACAATATAAAAATGAATACTTTATTCAATGTATCTGCTATTACTTTCAATTACACTTTTATATGGAGCATATTTAACATGTGATTCACTACTCAAGCATTGCATAAAGGTTCATTTTCTAAGCAAATTGTGATAGGATAAGAAGTGGATACTTCTCAACATTTATGAAATTTTTTTTTTATATAATCATTTCACCCTAAGCAAGACAGGACCGCTGCTGATGCACAGGAGGTTACAGTGAGAGAAAAAACAAGGTACAGGGGATGTCAAAGAAAGAATAAAAGATGGCTGAGAATCAAATTGATAGAAGATGGCAATTGACGTTGCATTTAAACTTTTCTAGCAGTAGTTGCAGCTATGGACTCAGTGTAGTCATTCCATTTGAGAGTAAAGCCAAGGAAACTGGCATCATACATTCTGATTGTGTGTAGGACTTCGAATTGATTGAATAGAGGATGGATTGAAGGTTATCTGTTGTTCAGCACACTCTTGCAGAGCTACCAGTAATCTTTGGAAGCAAAATTGTGAGATGCTATATGTTGCTTCATTCTATCAGCAAACAACAGCTTAGCATCCTTTAGGATGTGCTTACATTCATTACGAGCAGAATAAAAAGGCACCTATTGTGATCAGACATATCACTCTGGTATAGCTGAAAGAAGTGATTCCTGTGGGCAATGGTAGCCAAGTAAGCAGGAGAGAACCAAGAAGCATCAGCTTTCATCCAGGAGGAGACTACAGAGATGCAGTTTTGAACAAGAAGACTAAAAGCTTTGTTCTCAGAGACATTGCAAAGGAAATCATGGAACTCAGTCTGCTTATTGATAGCAGTAAGATTTTCTACTGAATAATGTACAAGATGATGGGATAAGCAAAATGAATGGCTACTAACTGTACCAAAGTTTGCTCTTCATCCAAAGAAAATTATGCTATGTATATGATAAGATTAAAAGATTATGAATTTCTTTCTGAGAATCAAACAACCACTGCTCTCAATAAGACCAGTTGAAAGCTACACGTAAAAAAATGCATTCATAATTAAGAGAATGAATCTAATGTGCCACTTAGCCGGGCCGGTTGTCGTTGGTTTTGATCCAGATAGCTGGTCGTAGGTTGATCTCCCTTGTCTCACGTTGTGTTGATTGATCACAAGGCAGTCACATGAGTTTTCCACTAGCTTTCTCTCTGCTGAACTAAACTGAACCGGAAAGTGTGCACACAATTAGATAATAAAAAGAAAGAAATGCGGCACCAAAAATAAATGGACCGACGTCTGAAGTGTTATAAAAGAAAGTCTTTATATACAGAAAATAATCCACAGTAGTATAATGGTTATTCGGATGTTTCCCAATCCCTGCTCCTATCAAGCTCTTAAGTAAATCGAAGTATAACATTCAAATGTTTATCCTTCCAAGTAATAATCAATGAATCTGGTTAGCCATGGTGCTTTGCTCCGAACGCAGCACGTCTAGCCGGCTTTGGTTCTTTCTCTCCAGAATTTTGTGGAAACTGCCAAAGTGCTGGGTTATGGGTAGGTTGGTGTGGTTTGACTTCGGAGTTGGAATCGAGGTGGATTTCTTGTTCCAGGCTGGATCACTCTGCTCTGTCTTTAATTCTGTTTGGCTGGCAATTTTTAAAACCTTGTCTGCAAAATCACTTCTTGTTTGTCTTTAACTCTGGTTGGTCGATTGGTGACAGGCTTCTCTACGGTTGGCACCCAACGGCGTGTCGTTTATCTGGCTCTTTACATCTTTAGCTGGGAACCGTCCTTGGCAGGCGGTGGTTTTTCTATAGTTAGCACCCAACTGTGTGGCAATTATCTCTCTGTCATTATGTTTCTGGGTCGGGAACTTGAACTGTTTAACTCTGTTCAGTTGGCAATTTCAAGACTTTGTCTGCAAAATCTCTTCGTGTTTGTCTTTAACAATGGCATGGCAATTATCTTTGTCTCTTTACATCTTCAGCCAGGAGTTCTATGGGAGGTGGCATGCCCTGCTGTTGGCGCCCAACGGCATGGCCTGTCATTACATCTCTGAACCAAGAGCCAAATGGAATTCGAACTGGAACTCTGACTTGAACTGACTTTGGTCTCTCGGGACTCTGTATTTATGCTTCTGCCAAAGTGTAGAGATGACGGATGCTGGGTGTCTAACCCCTCATTTTGGCAACCAGTAGAATGTTGAGATTAGCTGCTGCTCGTTGTTGCCTTTGGTTTACCCAATGGGATTAGTCTTGTTTCCATGACGTCAATTGCTGGTCATTTCCCACTTTCGGGGTGCTGGTTCATGGGACCAATGAGATACCTCTCTGTCTTATGACTTCATCTTCCTATAACCCTTTTCTGGGCTGGACTTATCTGGTGAATTTTTTTTCTCACGAAATAATATCGAACTTGTCATAAAAGCCTGTATGACTAAACTTTTCTTTCTTCGTTTGAAACAAACAGACAGGCCACAGGTGGTCATTATTTACATTGTCACCTAGATAAGAATTTCCACATATGCATTTTCAATATCTGTATTTTCCGTCACAGATGTTTTACAGCTTTCCCTGATGATAGCACGTCTATTGAACAGGTTAAGAGGCTCATCCCTTGTTCCCTGTATAGGATGTGGTTTCTGGCTTTCTCTTTTCCAATCTTCTCACTTTGGTTTCTTTTTTTTTTCAATTGGAGTAGATAGATCTAGCTATCACCTGGTTCACAATCCACCCATGTCTATTGAACAGGTTAAGAGGCTCATCCCTTGTTCCCTGTTTAGGATGTGGTTTCCGGCTTTCTCTTTTCCAATCTTTTCACTATTACGTAGCCCCCTGCACATCAGTGGCGTTACCGCCTTGCTCGGGGTAATACGATTAAAAAAAACAAAAAAGCTTATCACCTTGGTGGGTGGGCTGATTCTGTTAATTTCCAGTCTAGGGCAGTCTGAATTGTTTTTTATGTTTCAAATTACTAATGTCTATTGTTTTGCATTTTATCTAACCTCGGAAATAAAAATGAATTTATTCCTTTTTTTTCTTTTTCTCCTTCCCTTTCTTTCTTTCTCAGGTTTAGAATAACAACAAAAAAACAAAAAAACTTGTTACCTTTCATTTCTTTTTACCTTCACTCACATTTGAAGAATTAAAAATTATTCTCAGTACGTTTCCTGATCTATAATAGTAATTTCTTCTGTTTAAAAACTTTTCCCAATTATAATTAATAAATAATTAATAAAATTAATTTCGTTCTGCTAAATATTGTTACACTAATATCTAATCAAAGTAATGTTTGTTTGGTAACTAGATAAAAATTTTCACAAGTTTAAAACTCATCCACCATATTAAGCAGATATTATTGCACCTTCATATTACCATTTATTCCAATACATACAGAACTTCTATTCTTTGGAAGACTGCAGATGGTACTTCGATAAATTCATAAGTGAAGATAAAAAAATTCTTGGAGAATGGAATCATGAAGTTGACTGAGAGTACAATCAAATGTTATGTTGTTCAATAAAGTTAAGGTTGAAAACATAAAAATAATTATTTTTACTTGTTTTGTCATCATAAGTTTTGAAATGAAGCTTTGTTTGGTTCCAACCTTTGAATATACACAGTATCACCTCCTTTGGATGTAGACCAGTCTTTGGTGCAGTTAGTAGTGCTTCATTTTGCTTTATGATTTCTAGCTTTCTATGTTTTATTCACTTTTCATCAGCAGTCACAGTTTATTAAAAAAAATGGAACATTTTCATAACTTTCAAGTAATGAATTGTATACAGAAATATCTGTTTTGCTTTTTTCTGTCACTATTTGTTGCTTAGCATTTTTACATTTTCATCACAAGGACTATTTTTTTATCTCCTTTAATGTATGCTACAATCTCTGAATCCTCAGATACGAGGTAAATAGTGCTAAAATAGTGGTAAAATAGTGTTCTGTATACTGCAAATTCCTTACATTCTAACCTAGCTTAGAAATGTTTTGTTTTTTATAGTTGTGCTGTGCTTTTTGTGATTAATTGATCATCTGATAGCAATAGCTAAAAACAGTTAAAAAAAAATTATCATTGCTTTTCATTCCAGTGAAAGTAAGTTTTATCACTCAAGGATAATAAATTATATGGATGAATGTATTTTAATTTCTATAATTAACTAGTTTAGTTTTACAAAATGGAGATCCTCTATAATAAGTCTAACAACTATAAACAAGATCAGCATACCATATCAAGAAGAGGAAAAGACACCCTGTAGAAACTTGGGAAGTTATGTTTAGCATACCAGTGGCTATGAATATATAGATACAGATAATCTAGTTACTTTAAACTTAACCAAGATTTTGATGAATCAGTTAATGTCTCTCAAAAATAATTTTCCCATTCCTACCCTAGTTAAGTGGGAAACATGAAATGCCTAAACAATTTAAAAAAAAATCTTTTTGCTTCAAGCAAAGAGCAATAAAGCTACTAAGATGCAAGGAGTTACTGAGAGTGAATCTATCAGTTAAGTGCCATATGTGATACACACTTGGGCAATTATGTCTCAGAAGAGACATGACTGACTGGGTAGAAGATTTTCCTGCAGTAGGTTGCCATTACTTTCTGTGTTAGACTGGTTGCCAGCCAAAGCTATAGAACTCATTCTGTCCCATTATTTGACTCATAGCTGGCAAGAAAGGACAGATTAATATCTTTTTAAAGGGTATTTGCATGTAAGTGAATGCAACAAATTACAACTGGAATTCAAACTCGGCTCTGATTTATTTTTCCAAGCCAATATGTTCTGCACAACAGTGCATATCTTGATGAGAGTGAATACATCATGAGAGTGAATAAATCTATTAAAAATCACCATTAAGAAGAGAAGATAATAAGATAACAGGATTGAACAAGACACAAGATGAAGATTGACATTACATTTAAATTTTTGAAGATCAAAGTTGACTAGAATTCAAGAAGACAGTTCCACAAGCTAGAAATGTGACTGAACAAAATGTTAGCATAGAACTTTTGGTTACATTTAGCAATTTTAACTGTGAAATTATTAAACCTGGATGCCAGACTACTATTGTACTCATAAAGTTGGGGTACCAAAGAAGAAGGCTCATCAGAACAATTACCATGAAAATATTTATAGAAATGTTATGACAGTGGGAGAGTGATTGAAACTGAATTGTCAGATTAAGACTGATAACATTGCACATTATTCATTTGATTTTGTCAAGAATCTCCAGATACATATCAGAAACACAAAACCAGATGTGACAGCTATATTCAATGCACAAAAAAAATGGTAGACTTATAAAGGTCCAAGATAGATTCTGGTGAGAAAAATTGTGTATCACAACACAATGAAGCCATTTTGACATCAAATCTATCAGACTTACCATTAAGACAGCAATAAATAGTTGTACCATTAGCATAGATGCTATATCAGGAACTAATAAAACTGGGGAATTTGTTAATGCAAATTAGGAACAAAGTAGGTACAAGGATATAGTCCTTGAGGACACCTGCAAATATTAAAAAAAAAAAAACCTAGAAATGTAGCCATTCAAGACAACCTTCATTTTGTGATTTGATAAGAAAGATTGAATCAAATCAAAAATTCAGCCCTTCAACTTACAAAGAATATCCTTGTACCAAACACTAAAACAAGAGTTTGAATTTCACTATTCTTATCTATAGCTTAATAGGCTATCAGTAATAATTCTTAATCAGCAGTTGATCTAAAGAAATGAAAGCCATATTGATTACTTGAAAGAAGACCCTGAAAGATAAAATGCTTAACCAATTCAGAGTTGATTAGAGACTAGGCCTTTGTGAAAAAGAGGTAGAAGAATCTCGCAGTTCACCTAAGTTTTTAAAAATAGGAACTACAGAAGAGGATTTTCAACAAGCAGGAAAACAAGAAGCAGCAAGAAAAAACAGGAGCACATTTCTTTACAACTTTTACATGGATATCATGAGGTTTGCATGCTTTGTAGGGATCCAGTTTAGAGATGATAGCAAAAACATAGGTGGTGCTAATCTCTCCTTTCTCTTCCCTCTCATGCTGTGGTTGCTGCATTGGCCAGACCACTGAAGACTTTAGAAAAAAAGAAAGAAAATTATTTCTACTCCCCTTAAAAACAAAAGTTTATCTTTTTCTTCTGTCTATGCATTTACAGAAAGTACCACAGAAAGTAATGACCACATACTGTGGAAAAATCCTTTGCCCAGTCAGTTATGTTTCTTTCAAAACATGGTTGCCCAAGTGTGTATCATGTATAGCACTTAACTGACTGATGCATTTACAATCAATAGACCACAGCCTGTTTGGTTATGGTCATTTCAAAATTAGTAATTAAATTTTCCTTATCACTTGCATCCAAGGAAATTCAAATTAATGTTTAGATATAAAATTTTTCTTAAGACAAATTATAATGAATGAATGCATCAGACTGTCTTCTATTTTCATAGGAGGTACTTTTTTTATTTATTTATTTTTTCAATGTTTATAAAGTCTTTCCATTGGGTATTTGTGTAGATGTGTGTGTGTCTTATGGTTTGTTATTTTTGGTTACCATTCTTCTCTCTACAGAAGGAGGTTTTGGTTGTTCCTCGACAGGAGTTGGCTCTTCTATTTCTGCTGCCAAGTTCAATCCAGTCTCTTTTTCCTCTTTATTTGATTTTCTTAGGCAAGGATCACTGAGTGGTATCCCTCTTTCCTGCTGTTGCATGCTCACTAAAACACCAGTTCTCTATACCTTTAATTTTCCACATTGCCGCTACTACTGCAGCAATGATTAACAAAGTACCTATCCCTATCCCTACCAACCAGTTTATTATGATCATTTTATTATTCCTCCAACCCATACCTTCTTTTCCTAAAATATTTAATCTGTCTTTTAACTGATTCATGTTGATCCTGTTTATTGACTTTAATAACTCTGGCATCCATTCTAGGGTAACTCGAGAGAATTCATTCATTACTAGCTCCCATAATTGTGTGCAATTACTTAAGGTTTTGACAGCTATTCCTATTGAGGAATTTTTCTTCATACTTCTCTTCAGCCTGGTAATACTGGGGTAGGGAGATGGACATATCTAATGCCAAACGCCCTAGGGACAAGGGTGGTTTCACTCTCAGTGTCCTAGTGGATTCTTCCCCCCACATACCATGGACAGATCAATTTGTTTCTGAGTGACTACTACCCAAACTCTGTCAGATATACTTATAGCTTGTGGTAACACAGTGTTAGTCAATATTTCTAGCTGGCAATTCCCTTCTCCATTGTTTTTGAATAATTCATGTATACACAACCAGTGTCCACTAGTCACATATATAGAACTTAGTGAGGTACATGTTTTCAGGGTATTATTTTTACACTTCCTGGGCTCTTTTCTTGTCAGCAATAAAAATTATGTCCTGCCTGAATTCAAAGCTATATACTGTCTCGATCTGGTATCTCGCCATCACCCCCAGACCCTGTTTTGGTTGGAGGTATGGAATAGCTAAATTTATAACCTGATATATCTCAAAAGGTTGTCTCTGTATATAAATGGAATGGACACTACAACCAATAGTTTATCTTCCAACAAGGTTACACAACCCAGTGCATTATAATATTTATATAATTCCCTGGTAGGATTCACTGGTAGCCTCAAATGATGGGGTAATTCAGTCTGTCTCCTTAGTAATAATTCCTTTAAGTGTTCTAAAGATAACATATCTAATTGACCCCTCACATGCTCTAATAAAATTGTCAGGCTAGTTTGTCACACCTTAATAGTAATGTTTACCAACTGAAAATACTGTTGTATAAACCAACTCAATTCCTGTAACTCAGCTGTCACAGCCTTTGAACTGTTATTTACTTTCTGTCTTAGCTCCTTCAGGTCATTTATTAACCAATTCATATTCTTGGCCAATCACATTCAGTATTGATACACTTTCTTTAGCCACCTGGGCCAGTATTCTCTGAATTTTTCTACCTTACTCAGTTTTTCCTTAAAACCTTTGCCATCTTCAGTTACTATCCCAAACAGGACATTTAGTGTTTTCTCAACAATGGGGATCACTGCTCTTTTCTCTCTTTTTTTGTGTGACATGCATTCCATACCTCTACCCTCTCCAACCAATCCCACTGTCTGTGGCTGAATAGGGTTTTTGAATGAGTTACTCTGCCTCAATCTCTGACCTTTGTCCATTCCTCCACCTTTCTTAGAGTTGGGAGAGAGGCAGTTCATCTTTCTCCTTCCACTCACTTGATTTGATGGAGGGTTTCAAGCCAAAACCCTGGACTATATCACTAGTACTCCTTGTTTTTTGTTTTCTATTCATTGCCTTATGGAGTTGTTGGGGTGGAGTGGTGACACCCTGTGGCTGTTTCCGTAAAGACACAGACGACTAATGATTGCCACTAGTTGGCCTTGTGATGACACCTGAATTGCCTTACCTAGCTGGCTATGATCATTTTCTACTGGCTGTTGACTTATTTACCTATCTTATTCCTCCTCAAAGTCCTTGTTTGTCTCCATATCTTCTGGTTCCACAAGGGTTGCTTTCCTTGTTTTGGACCACTTCAGCTAATTTCAGGTCATTGGCATGAGCCCTTCTTGTTTGTCTTGCTATCTGATCCCAGATCAGAAATGACACAAATCTCTTCTGTTCTACTATCCTATAATATGGTTCCCACCTTTGATCCAACTTTCCCTCCCTCAGGGGAATTTTGTAGTACACAGGGTTCTTAACTCTGAGTTTCACTACCTTTTTACCCTTATTCATCTCATTCCTCTTCTTTTGTGCTCTGTATTTTCCTTTTGCCTTAGATGAATAATCTATGCTGCTGTTCTATTATCCACTGGTAATGGTCCTGCCCATATACTTTTTATGGGGTTTTAACAAATTGTCCATTGGCAGAATCACATCTCTACCAAACAGCATGTAATATGGCAAGAATCTGGAGAATTGAAAATTTCACTGCTGCCAGAGCCTATGTCAGGTACAGGTCCCAGTTTTCAGTATTGTCCCTTGCCAGTAAAGCCAATACATCTTCTAAGGTTTTATATGAACCCTTTCCACCTTAGTGTTACTTTAGGAGTGATAGGGAGATGCCATTATGTGTTCCACATTTAGACCAGTCAGGACCTCCTTCATTATATTTTTTGCATTTTCCAGTCCATAGCCATGGGACACCATACCTGGGGAAAATTTCACCCACAACTAGACCATTCACTGTTCTAGCTCTTTTATTCGGTGCAGAAAAGGCCTCTGGCCAATTTGTTTGTCAATCCACAAAGCTCACAAAGTAATTGTTACCTTTAGGGGTCTCCCGGTATTGTGCTGACACATTTATACTTTTCAAAGGGGTAACTGGGGACATCAATCCTTTATAATAGCGCCATTCTCAGCCTCCTACTTTGCACCTGACACACCACACATTGTTGAACATAGTCAGTGACCTCACTGTACAACTTGGGCCAGTAATAAGTTCTTTCTATCAGGTCATAGGTTTTATCAATCCCTATGTGGCCCAGCTTCTCGTGACATTACTCTAATATCTCAAGCCTCAAATCTTTTGGCACATACAGAGGTCAAACCTTGTCTCTTTCTGAGAAATAGTATAGCCTACCTTCATGTATTTTGTACTTGAAGGCCTCTCCCACCTCTACTCTTTTTCTAAGAGCAGTTGTCTTAGTGTCTACCTGTTTCTTCTCAATTTCTTCCTTCCAGTGAGGGTCAGTGACCACCTGTGTATCTTCTTCATCCGTCTCTAACACAGGGCAATTTTTTAACTCATTGGAGTTAATTACTCTTATCTGGTAAGCTCTTTCTTTTACTCCCAGCTCCACTCTCACAAATTCTCTCTCCAATCTTCTAGGTATCCTAGAGAGCAGATTGGCACAGGTGTTATCTCTTCCAGCCAGGTACTCTATTTTACAGTTGTACCTGCTTAACTCCAAGACCCACTACTGTATTTTTTGTTTATCCATTCTACTTTCAGCAAATACTAGAGAGGCCTCTAGTTAGTTTTTATGGTAAACATGGCTCAGTTTGGAGGGTGTACATGATAGCAAACAACTCCCTTTCTATTACAGGCCATCTGTGATGGGTCTCTGAGAGTTTGTGACAGGAAATATATCAGTACTTCTGATATAGGACTGCTCCCATACACTGCTCACTGGCATCTGTGTACAGGACCATGGGCTTACTGAGGTCTGGATAGGTCAGCAAGGGCACAACAGTCAGCTGTTCCTTCAATGTGTCAAATGCCCTCTGGCAGTCCTCTGTCCATTTTAATCTGGCATATTTCTTAGTTAAGGCTATCAGAGGAGTGGCTATTCTGGAGAATGCTGGGATAAACTGTCTATAGTATCCTATAACTCCTATAAATCCTCTCACCTCTCTTACTGTCTTTGGCTCAGGCATTTCCCTGACCACCTTGATTTTGTCTAAATCAGGCTTGATTTTCTCTCTGCTTATTATAAAACTCAAATACTTTGTCTCTTCCCTCAAGAATTGGCACTTCAACAGTTTTAGTTTTAACTTGTGCCCTCTTAATTGACCCAATACATGTTCCAAATGGTTGAAATGTTGTTCTGGTATTTCTGAGAACACCAGAATGTCGTCCAAATAGGCCACTGCAAAGTTCTCCAGTCCCTGCAGCACTACCTACTTCAACTGTTGAAAGATGCCTGGGGCATTACCCAACCTGCATGGCATGACTCTGAACTGGAACAGTCCTAGATCGCATGCAAACATGGCCTTCTCTTTGTCTTGTCTTCTCTAAGGCCACTTGCCAGTACCCTGATCTTAGATCTAATGTTGAGAAGTACTTAGCCTTCCCCAACAAAGCCAGTATATCATCGATCAATGGCAAAGGTATCACCAATAGTCTGGAAACTGCGTTCAGTTTTAAGTTTATGCAGAACCCATGCTTGCCATCTTTTTTGTCTACTACCACTATGGTGAAGCTCCAGGGGGATTCTGAGCTTTTTATCATCCCTGCTTCCATCATATCATTAACCACCTCTTCTATCAGTGGCCTCTTATGTATTGGTGTCTTATAGGGTCTCAGCTCAACTGGGGTGAAGTAGGGGGAAGTCACCAGTATCAATTCACATCTTAACTTAGTTTGGCCTAATTCTTTATCTGATCTGGCCACTACATCTTGGTTAGCTCTTAGCAGATCTTTCACTCTTGCTTTAAACCTGTCAGGGGCCACTGTTTCCTTGTCATTTTCCACCTCTTTCACCTGCTTTAAGTATTTTTCCTTTTTATTCAACTTCACCCTTCATCCCCCCCCAATCCCCCCCCCCCAGCATCCTTTCACTATTTACTATTAATACAATAGAGTTGAATTCTATGCTAGCTCTATGGTAATGAAGCCAGTCCTCCTACAAGATCACTTCCATGCACAGATTTGGGGTTACATGAAACTTCTGGACACTCCTTGCCCCTCCTGTTTTATTTTCACTAGGAGTTTCACCATCCACTTTATCTTATCAATCCCCACTTTGTTGGACAATTCACCACCCTGTGGCCTAGGTGGCCACAGGTCCAACAGACTAAACCATATCTAAGAATCCACGCCCTAGGGTTCACGCCCTTCTTCTAGGAACCTCTTTCCACTTCTCAAATTCCTCCTCTTGCTTAATCATTCTACTCCAAACTGGAGATCTTCATCCACTCTTTGCCTGCCTACTTCCCAACTCAGCTCCTGTATTTGAATCCTCTTTCTGTTTTTTTCCCAAAGACCTACGCTTTCTTTAGCCAAGGCCACTGCTGCTAATAATTTCAAGGGTCCTTTTATTAGGACATTGTGGCATATGTGCTCTTCACTCTGATAGTCACTGGCACCAACCTGTAACATAGTCAACTAGAGGTGAATCTGATAGTCACCAGCACCAACCTATGACGCCTTCTTTATCAGCCTATGAATAGATCTCTTCGACTCCTGACCTGCCTTACCCCTACGTTGCGATTAGATTGATCGTAAGTAGGCCAAGATTCAATTCATTGTCAGTAATCCTGCATTGGGCTGGTCCAAATAGAACAAAGACTTACAGCAATAAAATAAATACTTGAAGTGATATGAAGGAAAAAGATATTACTATTTTTATATCAAGTATTGAACGTTTTGGACAACCAGAGAGAGATGGAAGCTATCTGGTTTTAGTGAACCATAGGCTGATAAAGAAGGCCTCACATTTACATGCAGGGTTGTCAACCTAAATTGTCCCCAAATTGGATGTGACACTTGGTTAAACTGGTAAGAGTGTGTATTTAAAGAAGTATGTTTAGTTGTTTTGGTAAGTTTGGTTTTTTTGTTAGGTAACCTTTTCATCTCTTAACTGGCACTTAGGATTTTTATGGTTTTATCAATCAACTGTCAACCTTGCTCATTGTACAAATTAGACATTGTTCTCGCCAGACATTTGGTTCATTTGTACAATTTTCAATCACTGGGAATGAATTATGTCGTTCTTTATATCTTTAATCCTTTTCATGAAAAGTTTATCAGTATATTTCTTTTTATATCCAAATAAAAAATTATTAATGATTACCAGCAACCAAATATTGTCACAATATAACTTTTCCAGTTTTTACTTAATTTCAGCAATCCATATTAATTTATAAGATCTATTATGTCTGGTAGGGTTTTAATTTAACTTATATAGAAGCCACAAATCAAAGTGACTCACATAAAAAACATATACTCTCATCTTTTCTTCTGCCACCAGCTGCTGTTTTCAGCTTTCAACTGCTTAGTCTTTTTTGTATTTCCCATACCAGGTTTTCTGCTTAGTAAAAATGATTTTCAGTGCTTGACCTCAATATTTTCAGTATGTTGTCTATTTCATGCATGATATAATGCCATTCTCAAGTTGGGTCTTATTTGATTGCCATCAATCTCAACTAGTTTACCTAGTCATGATGCATTGTTTAGTGAGAACTCTCCAGCACAAAGCTTCACAAACAATTTGATCTTTTATTGTACCTTTTCTATAAACTGCACAGTTTCTTTTTGTTTTTTTTTTTACTTTTTCATTTGAATTGCATTCTTTAGCTTTTTTGTTAATAAGAAAAAAATTATGCTAAAAATGTTGCTTATTTTTTACCTTTAATATTAGAAACAATGAGTAAAACTGCCAATTTTGACAAAAAAAGTTGTATCCTCATTTAACTGCTACAACTATACAGTTAAAAGCAATCTTATTGAATAAAGTTGGTTAAGATTAAATATTCCTAATGCCATCTAACAGAAAACAATTTTTTAGGATTAATACATATTGTATTAATAAACTAGGTATGTTCAAAAACTGCTTCAGATATACCTTCTATTTCATTCTTTTAGTATTCAAAATATAACTCAACCCCCACTCTGGCCTCCTCATACTTGTTCTCTCTCTCTTTCTATCTGCTGGTGGATCTTCCTATCTATATTGTTTTCTTGAACTGAGAAGGTATTAAGTAAAGTTGAAGGAAATGTCAAGAACAAAGGGACAAGTTGCAAGAAAGATAAATAAGGAAGCCACTTTCAGAACAGACAACCAAGTATTTCTTGTAGAAACAATAAGTTTATTTGTCATGAGTTGCAATTATCACTTTCATAATCCTGTGGTGCTCTGGTTTATCTAACAACAAACATTAAGTTAATAGATATCAACATTATTCATAATGTATACAATAGAGCAATGCCCTCGATTGGTGGCTGGTAGTGAATTCAACACTAATTAGGATATTTCATTTTTTGGCCTACAAAGTTTGTTTCCAAAACCTGATTTCCAATTCCTCAAATGTTAGTCTACAGACAAAAACTTTTTACACCATGGAAAATTTCATCAGGTGAATAGATCTTTCAAGTAGTATCTTGGTTGATGGAAATGGATGGTGATAATTTGCAACATCTTCCTTGGCAACCAAACACAGCCATTGCTTGTACAAACTTCTTACTACCTTGTTTAAGATGGGTTAAATTATTTAAAAATGGAGAATAATTGCTTTGTTAAAATAAGAAACACACACTCTTACTTTATATATTTTTCAAGTTTGCAAGTTTTAGAAAACTTTTAATAGTTTGTGTTAAAATTTAACTAACGCAAGGAGAGACTTTGATATGCAATAAAGGAAATGACATGAAAATGGGGTTGTTACCATATTAGAAAGCAAAGGAATTACTTTAGACTAGGATAAACACTGTCAACTATGGTACACATGGTCCATCATAGATTGTAACTACTGACAAACAGAATCGCTATCTTTTCTGTACAGTGGTAGGCAGCCTAGTGACTAACTTTAAATACTCTTTGAACTGATGCATATTTATGAGTAAGTAGCATTATAAGAATTTCATTCATAAATGTGGTTTTTTTTTTACATTGCAGATTTGTGAAACTTAGTTATTTTTTATTTTTTCAGGTGAGGCGAATGCTATTGTGGCTAAAGCAAAGGCTAAAGCTGAATCTATTCGGTTGTTAGCACAATCGATTGGGGAAGAGGTCAGCATATTTTATTTGACTTGATTTTTTTTTTCTTTTTTCTTGATTTTTCTTACATTTAAAAGATGTATTGTCAACTGTTTGCCTTCTAATCCCTTTAAATTTCAAAATTTAATTGTTAACCCATGTCATTTTTACAGCTACTTTAACCCAGCATTTGGTAGATCTCCACTTAAAAATAGCTTTCTTCATTTTAATAAGTGCTTTGAAATGTACTACTAGGAATAGTTTAGTAAAAGAATTGGGTTAGGTAATATTTTAGAAAAGGAAACAAAAAATCAGAAAAAGAAACTATTAAAATATAATTAATTTTTTTTTTAAACAATAAGAAAAAAAATTTGATTTAATACAGTATTGTTAGAAATTGGTAATTTCATCACTGATATTTTCATATCTGGAGTACTGCTTAAAGAAAAGCATGAAAAAGAGAATTCTAATCAGTGGGTCTGCAATTCATTTTACACCACTGTTGAGCATTGAATAATAAATACCTATGAAGAAGAATTATCACTTTGACCTACTTTCTGATAGAGAAACTTCAGGTGACTATCAATCATGAAACAGAATTGGATTCACTATCTTACAAAATGCTAAAGCACTGCTACACTCATTTATTGAAATTTACGTTTATGTCAAGTTCGTAAAATACAATTGATTTTTAATGGCAGATGAAAATGAAAACCATTTTCATCTGCCATTAAAAATCAATTGTATTTTACTAACTTGACATAAACGTAAATTTCAATAAATGAGTGTAGCAGTGCTGAAGGGTTAAAAATGGATGGAAAGACATACCAATAGAAATAAATGACGATTTTCTTTTTTTTTTTTAATTGCTAAACATAAAGAATTTTCCATGGAAGAGAGCAAATTGCAGAAATACCATGTGGTAAGCTTGGACAGCTGATTAATGATCCTGTCTTCAAGGTACAAGTTATCAAAACACAGGACAGAATGGAGAATTCTGTATAAGTGAAATTGGGAATGATAAAATGGAAGAAATTGCACTGTAGACAGTTTTAGAGTATAAGGTTTTAATTAAGCTTTAAGAAATTAATGACCCTGAGAAAGATTGAGGAAGTCATCTGGTAAATACATAAGTAGGAAATAATTTTACTTGTGTAGAAAAAATATGAAATGATAAAATTTAAGTAAATGAGAACCTGGAGCAGTCAAATCAGATCAGTTAAAAAAAGGTCAAAGTGGTGAGCATAAGTGGAATACCAGGGAAGGTGAAGAAAATTGTTTACGCCCTTTGATGAGTATTGGTGTAAGACACCAATGAAAGAAGAAAGAAGTTGTGACTGCTACCCACTGAAAAGAAAAAAACCCAAATTGAAAAAGATAATTAATTTTCAAAAGCCAGACAGCAAAGAGACTTTTGTTAAGATTAGGAAAATTATCAATTTCCATAAACTAATCATTCTCTTCACCTGTTTTGGGTGTAAGTCCTTATAAACAAGGGCCCAAAGTGGCCACAGGGAGTTCAGCTGAAGCCACAGTTGGAATTGGATAAGAGACCACTCCTAAAAAGAACTCTGACTCAAACCCTGTTCAAGAAAACCAACCAAAGTGGTGGGTTGAGACGATAACTGTCTGCATGAAAGTTGATAGATTCTGACTATTGAAATGACCAAGTATTGTACCAAAAGAACGAAGATATAAAATTTGGAATTCTAGAAAGGTTTTTCTTTTTTTTTTTAAATGTGACTTTACTCAGCCTGTGCTGATTTATTTACAGCAGTTCCTGAAAGTCAACTGGTTTCACCAGTCCTATGATCAGCCAATCACAACAAGGGGTAAAATAGGGTTTAGATTAAAATGCTCGATTTATCGATCCAGACACAGGAATTGGGTAATTTGAAGATCAGAGAGAGAGAGTAAACTAATTCTTTAATAACAAACTTGAATGAATGATCTGCCATAGGCATTAAACTACCACTGAGTTGTGTTGACTGTATAGGAGCAAGAAAGTAAGGAAAGAAAAATCCCTGCTTATCAGTTATGCACAAATATTTTCATTTAGCACTAATTAAGTAATACCAAAATTTTATATCCAGTATCTTATGTTTGCACTAATCACCAATATACTAGGAAATTGTAACTACTTGTAAAGAGAGATAACTTTTTGAAAATTAAAATTTTATTTGAAGACTATTCTGTTTACTAATGTTTTAAAATTTCAACATTTGAAATGTATATATATACAATGCTAAAACGTCTTTTTTTTTTTTTTTTTTTCAGAATGGTAATAATGCAGTTGGAATGAAAATTGCAGAGCAGTATGTGGCAGCATTTAACAATTTGGCTCAAAAAGGAAATACTGTAATAATTCCTTCTAATACAAATGATGTGTCCAGTATGGTTGCACAAGTGAGTAATTTACTTTGTATAATTCTTAAAATTTCTTCATTTTTAATGGAGATTGAATATTTTCTATATTTTTAAGATTACTACAGTAGTAATGGTTTTTAAGCTTTTCATGGTTTATTTTATATAGAAATATTATTGATAACTTTAGTGACTCAATAAACAAAAAGTATATTGATAGCAAAGAATCATTCATTCAAAATTACTATTTCAAAATCTGTTTTCCAAAATAAAATTTATTTTTAATTTGTATATTTGAGTAGAAGTGCTATCATTTTCTTCAAATAATGTTTGTTTTCAAGTTAATCTATTGTAAATTAATTTTTATATTTTTAGGCTATGACTATATACAAGAATCTTAGTTCAGAACCTGCACCTCATTCAGAAGAATCCAATGCATCCTCAGGACGTTTTTACAAAGGTGGTCCCTTATCAACACCATGACCTCTTAGACTGATACACTAGCAGACCTTA
>JBBBDQ010000625.1:6635000-6788755 GCA_037127315.1 Ascarosepion bandense
TTTTTTTTAAATATGAGTTTCACCTAAAAGCAAACAGTTTTGTTTTAGTAGAGGTATACATGTTACTAACATTGTTACAAAGGTGCTCAGCTATTTTTGCTGTTATTGTTAATGAAGAAACCTTGATAATTTCTGCCATAATCAGTTTTTTCATTGGCATTAATAGGATAATTAGTTTAATAAGCAAGTCTTAATTGATACAGTAGTGCTTGACCTAAAATATCATCAAAACTTGAAACCCCATTTAAGAGAATTTTAAACCATTTTCCATTTGAAAAGGGTTTGAAAAACCAATTTAAAAATATGCTACATTACTGAAACAAATTTAAAGTTGTTTTAGGATAGATTTTTTGTCTTTAAAAATTCTTAATTTTTTCATAAATCTTATGAATATATTGGAGATGTTTTTAATGAGTCTTTATATGTGATTTGCTACTTGAGATCATAAGTAATGTGGACAAGGAAAAATAATGTTTCTGTTAGCAACTGCTTCAAACTTAGTTTTTATATAAAACTTTGCTTGAAACCTCATTTGAGAGTCACCAAACCAAATGTTGAGAATATTCTTTTAAAGTTTGGTTGTTAATAGCCAAATCAAACATTTTATCAGCACTTGCTTTAACAGACATGAAATTGTTTTTATATATGAAATTATATTCTTCATAGTGGAGAAAGAAAAGAGGCATATGTGTTATAAGCTTATATAAAATATAACATCATTTGACAAATTTGAAAAGAAACAAAGTAATGTTTAAAAATAAAAACTGCACTCTAATAAAAATTTAAAAATTATATTCTGTAGTGAATGACTGGTTTAATTTGCAAAAAATAAAAAAAAAACATTGAACATCTGAGTGTGTTGTCTGAAAGCATAATACTGTAACAGTAGCTTTTAAATTGACCCTTTGCTAAAACTGGAAATTTTATATATATATATATATATATATATATATATATATATATAAACCATCTGCAGACAGGTTTGTTTCACAGCTCTTCAGTGTAGCTAGATTAACTGTTTTGCCTCAAGCTGGGACTGAAATCTGACTGATTTGACAGCAGTCAGATATTCATCCACCAGGCCGTTGGCACGTCAGAGAAGGGTCGATTTTATACATGATTCTACCTCTGGGCTATGGGTGTTTGGTGGAAGAAGGCAGACTTTTTAGCGCATATATTATCATTATACACGCCCAATAGCTAGAGTGCTCTAATTCATTTTACTGAATGATGAGCGATGCGTAGCCATTTCATATATATATATATATATATATATATATATATATATATATATATGAAATTGTTATGACCCAATGAACTCATAGCTGAATTTGATATATGGATACCAATTTAAAGTTGTTTTGTAACTTGGAATTATTCTTATAAGTGGGTATATAAGATATAATGTAAGTTTATAAAATACAAAGTCACTGTAAATTTGCTTCATGCTAACATATCAACTTATCAAATTTATGGCCAGAAAACATATATTCAAAATTTGCACTTATTTATAATGTATTCATTAACATAAGGTTTCACCATTATCAATGTCCTCTTTCCAACAATTGACAAGCTTTATAATCAGATTTTTGCAAATGTTTGAAGGGAAAGTATGTAGAGAAAGTAGATTCCACCTGTTCATGCTTTATTAAAGTAGATTTGAGAACTCAGATATGAATGGTAATCAGATAGAGCAAGACATGGAAAATAAAGAGTGTTCTTAGCTGAAATTTTCAATCTTCCTGTATGGAATATTACATTTTTGTAATTGATCAAACTAAGCTTCTTTTTCTTCTTTAAATGGTAACAAGTGCCTGCAGTAATTGTAAAATTGACTAGTAGCAGAGCACAATCCCACCAAACACTTACCTAAACTTTCCTTGGATGAAGGATTATTTTGCTTTGTGTTTTTTTCTGTTCATCTCTTAAGCCATTGTCTACACTGCTTTATATTCTTATAAGATATCCATTTTTTCCTTGCAAACTTATACAAAAATGATACATTCATGTAATTGCAAAGATGTATAGGTCATCTATCATCTTGCTTCATGAATGGTTTCTTTCAAATAATGGTGATACCATTTTCCAGGTTTAGATACTTTTCTAAGTTATTGCAGATTAAATTTTCTTACCAAATTCAACTTTAACAGCATTAAATTCAAGCAAAAGTGGATCATTAATCTCAATAAGACAATCTGTGCTGCATCTCTTAAGTTGACATCACCATTCCTTAAACTTTTAAACAAATTATACACCAGTGGTTACTGAGAATGAAAAGACTTTAGAGAAGAGATGGCAATTGACATTACTTTTAACTTGCAAGTTTAAACCCAGACAATTCCATGTGCTAATTCATTTTATTGTAATTAATGCTTTTTATTTCTTCAAAAGCCAACCAGAAAAATCATATACCACCACCTGCTATGCTAGTAAAATCCAAAATACCTAACTTGGTTTTCTAGGGTTTTCACATGAAATTCTCCAGTTAATATCCATTTCTATCGATATCGGGTATAACTTTACTTGTAAAATCTACACCAGTATCTCTGTTTTACTAATAATACACCCAATGCATAGAATCTTTTGCCATTGATTGGTAAGTATAGTATGTTTTGAATTCTTGCTACAGATTTACAAATTCCAAACCTATTAATTAGATTTTTGTTTCAACTCTTGTACTCTTAAGCTGAGTAGTAAATAAACTTTGAAGGCTTACATGGTCTAATGCCTTACAATTCAAAGTCATTATTTTAGTGAATGAGGAAAATAGTTTCCACTTTCTCACCAAACATTTTTCTTTTGAAATTTCTCCAAAATAATGACCACAACACATTTACTTAAGCAAATACAGAATCAGTTATAAAATGTAGTGTCAAATTACAGTTCAGAGAAACTCACTCCCTCCATCAAGTTTAGTAAAATCCAAAAATTGTGTAAGTGAGAATTAATTCAGGAACAAAATGTCTAGAGAAAATGCATAATTTCTAACCAAACTCATAATTCCCAAAAGTTGATTGATGCAATAACATGAGAATCCATCTGGTATCAGACACTGCATTCCCCTCCCCCCAGCACTGCTCTTATTTTATCAAGCTCTTGTTTCCCACTCCAGCACTACCAAAAGCACAGTACTCTTAGCATTGTCACTTGGTGGTGTAATTGATTTTCATGGCGATTGTATGTTAATATAAACAAGCTGGGAAGTAACTAGATTTTACTGGGATTTTGCTCAGTAGTCATTGTGATTCTGCAGAGATTTTATGTGTGAAATTTTTGTAGCTATGTTAACTTCTTTATCTCTGCTAAAAGCCAATTTCACAGCATAAAAACTAACAAGCTCAGTGGATAAGGAACAACAGGTTTAATGAAAACTATATTTACATTATTGAGACTATTTTCCTCATCTTTGTTGGCATTTGTGCAATGTTTCAGCCGTAGTACACACCGGCCTTCTTCAGGTGCTAGGAATTTCGAACAGAACCCTTTATTACAATCACTGGGGTATATCATCTCCATCCCTTTTGTGTACAGTCTGTTTTTGGTACTTGTTCACCTGGCTACAGCAGTGGTGAACAAGTAACTTACAGGGCTAGAGGAAGGTAACTCATGACTACCAAAAAGAGGCTCTACACAAAAGGAATGGAGATGATATAAACCAGTGATTGTAATAAAGGGTTCTGTTCGAAATTCCTAGCACCTGAAGAAGGCCAAAACATCGTACAAATGGCAACAAAGATGGGAACAATAGTTCGAATAATGTAAATACTACCTCATCTCAGAAATATAGACAAAAACTAATGAAAACAAATTTAAGAATTTAAAAGTATATAAAGAGTAAAGAATTATTCATCCTTTCTGTGTAGCCTGGTTGATGGTCTTTAGATAGGAAAATTGTTCTAGCAGTAGTTGTAATAATTTGAGAGACCCTGTATTCTCATCAGTTTGTGTCAGTGGGTTCATTAGTGACAAAAGTAGCAGCAGGAAGAAAAGCAGTTTATACAAACTTGTCATCTGGTGTCACCTGTCTAGCTTATATAAAGAAATTTGCACCTCTTTTGGTTTTGATTTATTGCATGATTTTAATAAAATATTCATGACTTTCCTTTGTTCACTAATATTTATTTTGTTTTATAGTTATTTTATGCAGACCAGATTTTTAAGATGTGTTCATATGAATAGAATATGTATTCTTTGTAAGAAATCAGTTTTTAGATCAGGTTTCATTGACATATTTTTGTAAAGATGGTTTTTGTCGAGTCAAATGTATTGCTGGTAATATTTTTTCTTCAAAAATGTATTGCTGATACTTTTACTATAAAAATCTATTTTCATACTTTCATAGTGTTTTGACCCCCTGTTTGAGGGGGATTAACTATTTGTCCATAGCTGGAACTCTAACATGTGCTACCACCCTGAATCAGGGTGGACCTGATAGCAATTCAAGGGGTGGTTCTATGCTTCTGAAAATCTCCCAATCAGATGTCTTGTTGTTGAATGTAGTTTGTCATACCCAGGACATGTCTAATAGTAATTTGTATAAACATAGAAAGAATTCTTTCCTGGCTTTGGGAAATTTTAGAAGACTATAAATCTGGCCCCAGAGACAACTGGTAGGTTGGGGAAGATTTAGTCTTACTAAATCTTAATGAATTCTAATTGATTTATTTCAAATTTTCCTTTGGCCTTTTCCAAGCTCATTTTATGGTTTCTAATTATCATTCTTAATCTATTCCTTGTTTCCTTATTCTCTTTAATGCTTAATTAGTTTTTAATTTTAATCTTATTTATTACTTCAAATCATCATTATACATTTTCATGCAGTAAAACATTGAACCAAGTTTACCACCCGGTGGCTCTGACTGTCAAATTATCAGAATCCATCAAAGTCAACTTGATGAATATTTATTATATAAAGAAAAACAATAACAACTCCAAATAAGTTTTATTCACAGTTCCCAGGGGAATATCCACACAAATTTTTGCTAGTTGAAGACATTATTAAATCAATACTACCTTATCTTTGAAGTTGTAATTGATTGAAATCAAGTTAAAAAAAAAAAAAGTCATCTTGCTTTCTAAACAAACTAGTTTGTACTGGACAACTAATGAAGTTGAAAAATTAAAGAACTAAAATCCTTTCACAGTGACATATATGAATCAAGAAGTCTGACATAACTATTAAGTTGTCACACGTAAAATGACACATTCTTTGGTTTATTGTTGATGTTTTCGTCTAACAAAGTAACCTCCTTAGTTTATAAAAAAAAATCCTGACTCTTTTCTTTCAATATATTGTTACTCATAAGCCTAATGAAAACAATTACAATCAATGTCAAGTAATCTTACTTGTAAGTAGTCACAAAAACAATATCTAAAACATCTACTGCATCCTAAAAAGTTAATGATTAATGTATGGTTGTCTTTCAAAGGGGTTATTCATTATTCATTCTTGCTTCAAGGGAAAACAATAACAGCAACCTTGTATTATGGCAAAATTGAGTATGCGTGAAAAGTTTTGCTGCATGACAATGCACAACTGCATACTTCTCAGTCAATTGCATAGCCTGAATTATGAAATTTTGCCTTATCCTTCATATTCACCTGATATCTCGTTTACTGATTATCACTTATTTAAGTATTTGAGCTTTTCTTATGCAATAAAATATTCTCCAATAAAGAAGAGGTAATTGAAGTATTTGAATTATCATAGGATAAGAAGTTTTTTAAACATTGGATCAAGAATTTAGAGGTACATTGGAAAACAATCATTCAGCAACATGGTGCATATTTCAACTAAATAAATTAGTTATTTAAAATTTCAAAAGTGTTTTATTCATTTCCCATAAAGTTCATCATTTCATGTGTGACAACTTCTAATATTACTATTAAAAGCAAACCCACATTCACAGAGATTCTTCCACTGCTCCAAGAAGCATTAAAAACAGAAAGCCTGTCATTATCAATTATTATTAATAATCCCCTGGAAGAATTGTTGGCATTGTTGTCATTATAAGTTTTACAGAAAAATTCTCTTCCACAACTTTTTCTTGCCTGTCAGACTGAAATCTGGCTTGAATGTATCTTCTAACTGCTTTCAAGTAAACAACAAACTTTTAAACGTATACTAGATAACACGACTTTGGAACTTCCTTTACAATGGTTATATATGCAACCTGTTACATTTGGTGATTTCATATTCCCTATCACTATGGAATGGATGATGATCAATCTTCATCAAAATTACTATTAACTGAATGACTATTGTAGATCATTGTGAACAAAATCTCTTAATTTATAATAATATACAATCAGAAAACAATATAATTTAAGATGTATAATTCTTTATATAATTTGTCATTCAATTATTGTATAGTTTTATGCTTTAGATATATCTTATGACATGAGTTTATTAAATCTTATGGAAATGAGGATTGCTGATTTTTATCTAAAGCCCAAAATTTGGTGAATGATTATTACCAGAGGTATTATTCAACCAATGTTTTATATTAAATTTGTTGGAGTATACAAACAGAAAAAAAAGTTGATAAAATAATTGGATTCAAACCAAAAATGGACTTAGGGTTAATACAAAACATTACACACAAAGTAGTTTCCATTAATCATACTGATGTAAAATAGACTCTTTGATATAATGTCTAGCTGTAAAAAAAATGACAAGAGGTTTATTCCCAAAGAGGTTACATAACATAAACTATCAAGTACCTATGATAGATACCCATTTTCCTATAATAGAAATAGAAAAGTTTTGAAGAAAGCCAGCTTTATTCTATTCATCTAGAGAAATGATAAGCTGTCAAATTCAATCTAGAAAATTGATTAAATGCAATAAGTGTTGCTAGCATTTGGAAATTGGCAGATTTTAATTTAGAAATTACTATGAGAAAACTTATTAAAACCAAGTCATATTTAGACTTTCAGGTCACACCTTCCATTTGGAATCAAGGAGTTGACAAAAAAGAGCCTGATAGTGTGTTTGGCTAAATAATTTCCCAAAACAATGAAAGTGAAGTTGAAGTTCTGATTACTTTTCCACAAATTTACCACTCTTTCTTGCATAAATCTCAGAATGCATTCAAAATAGATCACCAAGAATGAGTCACAGATGATACTTGAATGCCTCTTGCTTTTTCATCAAATTATAACCAGACTTTGAACAGTCGTGATTCTACAATTTTCCATGCCTTGCCAAAGGCCAAAATAAGGTGAGGTATCATAACCCTCTTAATACACATCTAAGTAACAGTATTCTCCGTGTGTGTGTGTGTGTGTGTGTGTATACACACACACACACACAGTCATTAGAAAAGTCTTTAGTGTTTAGCTTAACTCTTTTCACTCATACAAATATAAATTACCACAATAAAATCAATATCTTCTAAAATCATAAGATCTGACCACTGTTTAACAGAAACATGTCTAGACCAGAATCTTTGAAATTAAGATTTGAAGAGTCGCATTGTTTTAAAACACTAGGAATACCATCTGTAAACCAACCCTTCCTAGAACAGAACAAATAGAAGTTGGAGTAAGCAATGGGTGATACATTTATATATGACATTTATATATGTAGTTTCAAAAGTTTATTCTATAGTATATATAATCAACTTTATAAGTAATCTGTAGTAGGAAAGAAAAAGTTATCTCTCTTTGACCAAAACAGCAATAAAAATTGTTTACAACCCAGACACAAGGCAGATAAAATTTATTAAAGCAGGCACGAAAGTCCCACAAAATAAAAGGTAAATCCAAACCTGCTATCTCCTGCAACAGACTGGGAACTAAGGGCCGATATAGGCTCAAGATTGAAATTCCTAGAGCAAATTGCCATCACAAAACTTCGCCCAGATGTTTTCTTCTCACTTTTTTTTTTAATCATATCACCCCGAGCAAGGCGGTAACACCACTGAAGCGCAGGGGGCTACGTAAGAGTGAAAAGATTGGAAAAGAGAAAGCCGGAAACCACATCCTAAACAGGGAACAAGGGATGAGTCTCTTCACCTGTTCAATAGACGAGGGTGGAGTGTGAACCGGGCGATAGTCTTGTGGGAACTGACAGCCCCCTGGGAAGAAAACGCAGAGGAAGCTCATGAAAGGAAGAAGTTAAAATATGACGAACTGCTGGAGAGTTGCAGGGTTAAAGGCTGGAGGGCTAGCTGCACTCCTATAGAAGTGGGGACTAGAGGATTTGCAGCAAGGTCCTTATGCAAAGCCTTAACAGATAGTGGGAATAAAAAAAAGAAAAGTACTCAAGTCCATAACGAAACAGCGGAAAGAACAGCTAATTGGTTATGGATCAAAAGAGAGAGTGCCTGGATTCCAAATTGTTAGCTAAAATTCCCCAAAATTCTGCATCTAAATTAATGTTTCAGACAAGCTCATGTGCGGTTCGCCTCTAAATAGAAAGTGGCTCTGACTGTCGCCAATCGGAAGCATTTGCAGGGTTTTGTACCAGGCCTAAACGTAAATTTTCCAGTGTCTGAAATCGCTTATTGAGGGTGGGGCGGAGGCTGATCATCTCTGGTCGGGTCAGTGCGGTGAGAGGGGTATGATGTTGAAAGACCCGAAACCCCCTAGTGATCCTCGCGATGACATCACTGACGACACCCTCTAGCGCCCCCATTACGGTACGGATGTTTGGAAATGTAGTAAGAAAGAAAAAGTTATCTCCCTTTGACCAAAACAGCAATAAAAATTATCAGTCATGAGAATAGAAAACAGTTGTGTGATCTGATGAGACCAGCACAAGAAGACATCATTAGAAGAAAAAGTCAATCTTTTGCCTCTTTTTGCTCCAGGAAGTTACAGTAACAAGACATACAATTTCAAGCACATGACAAACAGATAATTACAAAATGTATATTGTTTTTAGTCTTCAGTCTTTTGCAAGTAGATATAATGCAATATTTATTTTCCATATAATTAGATATATACAAAAAGAACATTTAAAAAATACTACTTTCATAAAAAATAATTAAAGAAAGTTTTATTGAATCATTAAAAATATAATCTTGGAAATGTTGAGCACTTTTCCTGATTGGCATTTTGTTAAGCTAAATTTCCCTATTTATTTTATTTACATTCAACAAATTTTAACATTTCAAATCAATCTGACATTCTTTATGGTGAAAGGAACATTCATTTTAAAATCATATCATTATGACATATTTTAAGTATTTTTATAAACAAAAAAAATCAATTGTCTTCTTCCAATACAGCACAAGAATAGCATTGACCTTAGTTGAGTTGATCTTTATAAACTGGAGTTGTTTTCTGTGAAAAAAACAAAAAAAACAAACTATTTCATATGCATAAGTTGAATTATTAAATATTAACTGAATCATTAATAAAATACTATATAATCATTTCTGAGAAATGGAATTATACGTTCTCCCTTGTGTCATATCTAAGCTGCACTTAAATAATTTTCTTTAATGGTAATTTTTTTAATATATTTCAAAATGAAACCCCTTTGTGGAATAAATGTGAGGGGCTTCCATCCATAACAAACAGATGATTAACTTAGATATGGCGAGAATGTTCACTATAGTTCCAACAGACGAGTGCTTCAAAAAAAAAAAAAAAATTGAAATTGGTCTCCTCCCTGAAGAATGACAGATAACTAAATTCTTTTTACAGACAGCATTCTTCATTCAAACAGAAAGGTTTGGCTATAGATTCACATTATCAATAGTGGTGGTGAACATATATCTGGACATATATATTGTGGAAATGTCTTCAAGAATGACACCACTAAACTCAACTGTATGGCTGAGATATATAGATAATACCTTCATACTATAGTCTTGCTAGGAAGCTATACAAATACTGCAGGACTATGTGAACTCAGTATGACTTTTAAACCCGTTCAGAATGGAATATGAAAACAATAATGAGCTGGCCTTCCTAGATATATTAATAACTCAAAGAGTTCAAGATTCTAAATATCATGAGTCAAACATAATATGATAAAACCATAACTTCAACTACCACGGTTTGCAAAGCATAAAGAAAGGGATTATTTGATAACTGCAATGTCATGCAAAAATCATGTGGCAATTCAGACACAAACAGGAGATGATCAGCATCAAGTGTACTCTTTAGAATAACAATCACCTAGTAAGCTTGTGACAGAAGAGTTGAGGAGGAAAATTAGAAAATTACCATGATTTGTCTCCCTTAAGTCCTGAGCATGAAAAAAGGATCCAGATCTGTATTCCATAAAACATCAGGACAATATTCAAATACAACTAAACCTTAGAGAGAATCCTCTGTTGAGTCAAGCCTAACACAATTGAATACAAGAACTCTCTTTGATTATTTTCAGTTATAGCAAAAAATACAAAGATATCATCTAAAAATAAGGCTGGAGGAACATTGAAAAGCCATAATTAAATCAGCTGGCTGAGCATGTATGGATAGAAATGAGTGCTTGTCAACTCCAGTAAAATAAAAAATACTAGAAAAGAAGACTGGGAAATCAAATGTTTCAAAAAATCAGTGCATATGCTAGGCTATAACATTCTCCTCAGTAGTCCTATAATAGAAAAAATACCATGTGGAAGCCATTGAAGAAAGAAAAACTGGTGGATGAAGCTAAGCTGCAATGGCAGCAGTAAAAAAAGAAACAGGAGCCAAGCTTTATTGAAAGGCTGCAGAGGAAGAGGATATTGTAAAATACATTGATATTGTAAAAAGTGCATTTTGGTTGATTTTTATCTACCATTTATGCATAGGCAAATATTTCTGACTCAACATTAGATCAGTTTCTATTTAGTATTCTAGTCTGTCTTAACAAAGACCATCAATCTCTTTTTCATAAAACACCAATAAAGTAAATGAAAAATAATTTGTTTTGCATCAATATATGTATTTAGTTGATTAGGATTTTAAAAGTAAATTTGTGATATTTTTTTTAAAGTGTTTGCATGCATATAGCAATTCTACATTAACATAATGGACAAAAAGTTGATATGAGATTAAAAAGTACTTAGACATGAAAATGGACAGAAGTTGGTTTCAAATATTTTCTTACCTTTCATCAATTTACTTATTCCACCAAACTATTGTTTGAATAGAATGATTTGAAGCAGTACTTGAAATATAACCAAGAAATGGGTCACTCACTTGAAAAGGTATGTTATATCCATGCCTTGAAAAATTAAATTAAAAAAAAGTGTCAAAATGGTTAGTCATAAAAATAAGTGTTTTTTATGAATACAAAGACTTCAAATGTAATGAAAATTTTTAAAGGTTTTTGAACTATTACATTTTCACAAATCAAAATCAAAATACAAATATAACAAAAATTACAGATGTAGATTTTACAATTGAAGTTGATGAAAAATAACTAGATAGCCAAGATGTGTAGTTTGGATTTTACTAGCATACTATATGTACTCTAGTATCTGTTTCTTTTACTTCAAGTGGAATTTACCATTTTGAAGTAAAAAGCTGGAGCAAGTGAGATTTGAGCATAAGATTTAAATTAAACCAAATATATTGACAAAAAAATGTTTATATATTTGAAAGAGAAATGAGACTTTTACAATTTGATGCATACTACCTAAAACAATGTTGTTCTACATTTATGGCCTGCTAAAAGTAGTTTCTCAAAAATTTGCTGTATGCTAATATGCTGAGCCTGTTTAAATGTTTTAAATGCATTAAATTACAGGATGATTTGGAGGGTCTACTAATTGGATGATAATTGTTAAGCAAATTAAAAACAAAATTAATATTGAATGTTTTAAAATAAAATAAAATTACAACAGTTCCAAGTAGAATGCAACCCAGATTTAACAGGACAAGATTCAGTAAATTTGAGGAAAGCCAAGCTTCCCAACCCTATCAACTTCCATTGATAAAAATGTTGCCACAATTCCTTGGGTTCTGGAGAACTTTTGTTTACAATACACTATTTTTAGATAATGTGTGTGCTTACTTAAAATAATGATATAAATTATTTTGAACAAAGAAAGAAAATATCTGTTTTGTCCTCAGCCCCTAAAATTTGGAGATTTATTTACATTAATCACCCCAAGAATTTAATTTTCTTTGCAAAAATTATCTAGGAAGACTTGGAAATACTATTTTTATGCTACAGTCATCTGCAATTTTTATAGTTATCATTGTTTTGGATTTCTGGTGAAGAATTTCTCACCAATAAGATCAGCTGTCAATTTATATTAGTATGGAGGTAATGAAATTAGGCATTGGAAATTGTCATTTTCTAGAACCTGACTAGGTAAAGTTAAGTCATTAGTTATAGTCATTGAAAAAGATTTCCCTATATAAATCTAGCACACATTTTGCTTGGTGGTTATTTTTCACACACATGCATTTTGGTGGCCTGAGCAAACATACAGATACATGCATAACTGAAGAAGTGAATGAGAATTGATTGACTGGGCACCACTTTAAAGGTTACAACCAGAATCTTTAAATCACCACTTCTACAGTAGAGTATTTTGATATGCAGTAGCTAATAGAGACAGTTCATTTAATAAACCTGTGTTAGAGTTATCAACCATGTTGTGCATTTCATTGAAGGACTTCTTTCCCAGACTAACTTCAGTAGTTGAATTTGAACATAAGAGATGAACATTTACCACAGCTACAGAAAGAAATTATGCAATCTTCTCTATAGTACACAACATATATAAGAGGTTCACACAAGACTTCTTTCAATTGCAATATCGCTGTGGGAAATCTGAATCAATCCTATTTAAATGACACACCAGATCCAACCAAGGTGAGGAAAGAAAACCAGATGACCCATAAGGTTGGTGTTACTCAACAAAGCTAGCAATTTGCAACTGAGATATAAAAAAAAATGAAGAAAAGAAACATATTTCAGAGCTGGAGGAGTGTGGTGTATGAATTGAGAAGTGATTGGTGTGTTGCTAGACATATCAACATCAGTGGGTTACACTTGTAGCTCTGGATGAAATAACTCTTATACATTTTTTTTGAATAATGTGACAATGATGATGGAATTTGGCACCAGAAAGGAAGAAAACTTGATGGTTTTATAAACTTTGGTTTCTATAGATTTTGTGAGTTTTCTGTGGCTTTAAACACATCTGTGTAATATACTGTAGTATTTTGTTTTACCTATTATGTCAGTTACAAATTATTCTTCAAACTAATGAATAAGAACACATACTAACAAGGTGTCATGAAGAGGTTTATGCATTTTATTTCCCAAAATGCAGTAAGTGGTGTTTATATCCACCAATGTACATAGTATATGTGTATGCCATGCATGTTCGGATAATACCTTTTCTTAAACCTAAAGTAGAAAAAGAGGGTTATCTTTAGATTGAGGCTATTAACTATAGGTTTGTATGCAATATTTGTTGTTATTGTAAATTATATATATTAAATGTCTTTGGAAGTATGTTGAATGTCTCTTTTTTTTATTCTGTTCTGTACATCAGTTCATTTTGCCCAGTCTGCACCACGTCAAAACTCTTCTGTGCCTGGTTGGTCTTGTCTCTTGACAGGGTGTTTCTTTCACAGGGTTAGTCATTACAGTTGCTGGTCCTACATTAGTCATGTCTTGAATTGTAGTTGTTTGCTGGTCTTATCCTGTTGTTTGTGCCATTTTTAAGTTGTCTTTTGTGATGAGTTGTTTATTTTAAACCTTCAGTGACGTTACACAAAGACATTATTGCTTTTGTTTTTCAATCATAGTGGATGGGATTGAACTCTTGTTAGTTTGTCAATTTTAGTTTGTCAATTTTATTTTGTCTTAGCAGTATCATATCCCCAGAGATTTTGTCACTGACAAATACATCTCTTTTAGAAACCACATACACTTTATATTTTCTTTTCTTTTTGCAACTTCTTAATTTTTTGTCATTTGCAACTATATTGTGGATTTCTGGGAGGTTCAATCAGATTGGTTGACCAAAAAATACTGCATCTGAAAGACTGCCTGTGGTCATGGGGTGTCATTCTATGAGATTCAAAGATAGTTCTTTAGTTCCTTTTTCCAGTTTTTGCCATTTTTTTTTTTTCAGTTTTGTTCAAGCTCTCCATTGACTTGTGGCCACAGTGACATGCACCTTCGATGTGTTATGCTATTTTCTACAAAGAATGCTTTTAGCACTTCTGACCATAATTGAGATTCATTATCACTAGTAACTATTACTGGGAGTGAACATTTTGTCCAATAGTTCTTGCCATCACGCTGGTGTTAGCAAGTTCAAGTGGCAATTATTGGATGACTAGTCGACACTCTTTACATAAAATTTTTAACCTGGGAAGTTAAAAATTTTATTTTGTTTGGAGTCAGAGTTTGGTTCCACTCATTTCAATGTGAGCTATGGCAATCATGTCTTGCCTCAAATTTTGCCAATTGTGCATAGTTCATTGCAGACCAGAACATATCTTGCAAACCATGGATTTACCTAGTTACCTGTTTCAAAGCATTTAAAAACATATTGCAACTATCTGTCATGATGGGGTTTTCATTTACCTGCTGTGTACACAGCCTTTGACTACAAATCACATATGTTGTTCAGTTTCATATCTGAGTTCAGTATTCACTTCATTCTCAGGTTCAAGTAGTCATGAGATTGCAATCATCCTGGCTCCAGCAACATGCACTACTCAGAAACCTTAGGGTTGTAGTTGGAGTATCTAAGTTCAATTCTGTGTGATACATAGAAGTGGAATTTTTTAGATACCTAAACAAGTGCCAGTGCTTCATATTCATGAGTATTAACATTCAACAACTTAGGCTTTGATGAGCATATGCTATCACTTTTCTGGATTTGAATAAGGATATTACCCAGTCCATATGGGCATGCATCAGCTATGATATGGGTCTTTGCATGGATATCAAAATATACAAGGGTCTCAGTCTTGCTCAAATGTTTCTTCAGAGTGTCGAATGCTATCCTCTGCTCTGGGCTGAATATAAAGGGCTGCTCTCACTTTGTCAGCTTTCACAAGGGCTCAGCCATATTTTAAAAATTTGAGATATATCTTGCATTAAAGTTGATGAAACCAAGGAAGCTCTCTTGCTCCCTAATGTTAATGACAACTTTGATCTTTTCTTGTGTTGGATTCACTCTTTCATCAGCTTGTGTCCATCAAATACAAATTCAGCCTTGAACAGCTTGCATTTTTCCAATTTACTGTCAGTCCTGCATTGCCTAAGTGACCAAGTAGTTTATGAACATTTCCATGATGTTCCTGGAGGGTTTTGGTGTGCACAATGATGTCATCAGATTTATTTGTGATGCCTGGTACCACTTTCCTTCTCTCATTTTGAAATATTTCAAACTACACATTTAGTCTGAACATGAGACATTTGTGCCTGAAGAGTCCTGCATGTGTAACAAATGTTGTGATGTTGCATGACTGTGGGTTTCTAACTGGTGGTATCCTCATTTCAGGTCAAATTTTGAAAAACCTTATTTCTATTCATATCTTGCAGCATCTCTTTAGTAGTTGGAATTGGGTGTGGTTCCCAGATTATGGATTGGATCACTCAGCACATGTTAACACATGTCTTGATATCATTTTGCTTCTTTGGTACTATAACTGACCTATTTTGTTGTTTCTTCAACCAGTTCAGTCATGTCAGCACCCACAATTTCTTTTAGTTTCTTTTCTTCCTTTTCTCTTAACTTGAATGTGGTTCAACAAACAGATTCCGCTATTGGCTTTATTAACATATCCACTTTTAGTTTGATCAGGTGACCCTTCAGTTTCTCAACTCCAGTCAATATACATTTAAAATCTTTTTGCAATTTTTCTATGAGTTAACTGAGAGGTTAACAAAATGTCTATTGCAACTCAACTTTGCAATATTCTGTATCTTTAGGAACTGGAGCTGCATAGCTGTTTTCACTCCTAGTAGTGGTACACCAACACCATTCAGCATTGCATTTGTTGTCACTGATTTTGGCTTCAGCCGTGAAGGTTCCCAGTGTTGCCATATACAAATGGTAGCTTTGTTGGTTTAGCCTTAATGCTTGTGTATTTTACTTTCTGTATTTTCTGTTTATCCCATGTATTTTTATCGATAACATTTACATTGGTGCCAGAATCAATCAGTGCAGTTAATGATATACCTCCAATGTCACTTTTCAGTGTCACTTTGCTAGTCTTGACGTCAGTTGTAAAAGCATAAGCATTGGGATGTGAAATGGATATTGGCTCAGAATGAAAAATCAGAGAGCCAAGTTTAAATTTCAGTTGAATTTGTTTCATTCACTTACATACAAATACCCTTGGGAAGGTATTACTCTATTTCTTCTCCCTCCAGCTATGGGTCAAATACTTGTTAGAATGATTGTCTAGAGAAAGAAATGTTTGAATAGTTGTTTAGAACTGTCATCACTGCTTCATAGTTTATTGCAACACCAGTATCCAGCAATATTGTGAAAATTTCTTGTATCCTATTTCATGTATCTTATTTCTCTTTCTTTTTGCTCTCCTCTCATGTAACCCCTTGTGCACCAGTGGCCTTACTTGGGGTGAAATGATTATAAAAAAAAATTGTCTTTCTTGCCGTAGGTGATGATCAATGACATTTAATAAATCACAAGGACAATCATTTTCAAATTAAGAATATATTTACCAAAACCTGTATTTTGTCATGGACAGTTATATGTATCTTTTAGAACAAGAAATCCTGGAAACCTCAAAATATTAATCAATTCAACATCAGGGAATGTTAGTGCCACCCTACGTACATACCCAAAATATTTTTCTTTAAGTTTGTTAAATTATATATTTTACTTTTCCTGCTATATTCCATTTATACATAACATCATTATTGTCAGCATGGGTACACTAGCAAGTAAATAATTGGTAAATAAAATTTCTGAGTTGAGGTGGAGTCATCAGAAGTATAGATTTGAACAAGGAAGGAGTGTGAATCAAATGCTGGTATTTTTTCTTATACTCTCTAGCACTCAATAATCCATTTCATCTTAGTAGCTTTGTTGCATTCTTTGGGTTGAAATGTTTGATTAAAAAAAACAAAAACACGGATGAAGTGGGCATAAAACTCTGATCAGCTACATTGCTACCATAAAAGTTTTATACAGGTTATTACTAGTTTGCATCTTTTAACTAAGTGTGTGTATTATGTAATTTTATGAATTATTTAAAAATTTCTATGGTTTACTTGTGTATTTTTCACAAAATATTCTATTAGCCATATCTGATATCTCCATAAAGTTTACTTTTCCTTTTCAGTTTGTCCACATGATTGGACAAGTGACAATCATCATCATCAGTATTATCATATTTATAATTATCAAACTATTCAAGATGTCAAGTCCTAGTAAGAACAATACGGATATATTTTATTACATCTGTGGTTTACTTATCACCAAAGCTCAGCAATGTGTCATCACAATGGAAACCAAGAAAATCTACCAGTAGTACTTTGTATGCCTTATCAGGAATCAAGAGATGGGCATCACATATCATTTGCTCAGCTTCCTCCAATAGACTAAGGGACTGGCTTAATAAAAGGAAGAGAGCAATACTGTTTGTAGTACCTATGGAGAGAACCAAAGTATCATTCCAAAGACTTATTCCTGCATGGTTAATGTATATGGTTTTGTTAAGAAATGTGGGTTTACAGTTAAGACCAAGCTTAAGATTGTGTATCCCAACTTAAATCAGCAAGAGGTTCAGTACCACAAAATGATGATGAGTTTTCTATTTCAGTACTACTAGAAAATGAAGAGATACTTTGTGATGTGGAAACAACTGAAGTAGATGCAGTTTTTGTTTTTGAAAATGAAGACAAACAACAATTATTTCAAGAGTTTAACAATCTGGTTAGAGACTTGGCATTGTCAAAGGATAAAGCTGAAGTATTCGTCTATATTTCTTAGATGAAGTAGTATTTACACTATTCAGACTATTATCCTCATCTTCATTGCCATTTCTACAAGGTATCGTTCGTTGTACACTCTGGCCTTCTAGGAATTTGAACCAAACCATTTATTACAATCACTGGTGTATATTATTCTCATTCCTTGTGCAAAGCCGCTTCTGGTAGTCATAAGTTATCTCCCTTTTACCCAACTCTCTAGGTCAAATAACGGGAAATAACTAACACCTATATCTGCTGGGCCATGTGTCCTTGAGGACAACAGCAATTGAATTTCTTGGACTTATAAACCTAATGTTTCAGTAACCTTTTATAGCAGAGTGTAATATAACAATCTGGTCCCACCCGAGGAAGCTGATGCAAGCGGGGGCGTTTCCGGTCGTTGAAAGGAACGGATGTTTGTTTGACCTTATTTCCGGCAGTAGCGGAAATGGCTACAAGAAGGCAAACAGAACAGGTGTCTCTGAGAATTACGTGGGCGTGCGTGGGCGAGGCAAAAAACCGGAAGAAAAAGTTCCGGTTTGGAGATTATAAAAAGACCTTGGTGCACGAATCCACCAGACGAGGACAGACAGTCCAGACAGACCAGACCAGAGTAGAGAGAGAGAGACACAACCGTTACGACGACACTCCCGTCAACCCAGTAGAAGCGCGCTCTCTCAATTCTCTGTTCACTATTCTACACGGTCCATCGTCATTAATAAAAATATAACTCATATATTTTTATATATGTGTTTCCTGTTCGTCGATATAACTGGAACCAGTATTCGCTAGGTGTAACAGATGTGTCATTTGGTGCCGTGACCAGGATTCGAACCTGGGTTACCACGGCGACGATTGAAAATTCAACGGACTTAAAACTACCAGATAGAAAGAAAAAAAGAAGACGAAAATATATAGCAGCCGCGCGACTATAGACAATCAGCCAAGGTAGGTGACTCTTTGATTTGATAGTGTGTGTGTTTTCTGCTCGTGTTTATAAGTCCAGTTAGAAAAAAAAAAAATATGGAACAGCGTGCTTTTGCCGATCTGGCCCTAGAGTTGGGAAATATGGATTGTTCGGTAGAACGGAGGAGTTGCAGGACCACATGTAGAGAGTAGCGCATAGGTTTGGGGTTGACGGGAGGAAGAAGTTGAGATATTTACCTATCTGTAAGTACAAAACATCTGAGTTAATGATTTATTTTTTTTTAATATTTTACCATATATGTGAAGTGAGTTTACTGGTATGTTGCTTAATTAATCTTACTTTTATTGAGTAAGTGAAATGTAAAATCATGTAAAGGAAGTTTCTTCTACTCTTTAAAGTGGATAATTGAATTAACTTGTTGATAACAATGTTTTCGTTGGGTTGTGCAGTGTTAGGTTTTCTTTTTTCTTTTTTTGGATTTCTTTTCAATGACTGTACACTACAAAATGATTTACATTTCTGTGGTTGTGAATTATGCTTTTGTGCAGGTTCCCATCAATTCAACATCCTCTGTGAATTTTCATTTATGTGACTTGGGAAATATCTTTTGAAGATATATTAATTTCTGAAAACTTTATATTGACACGGATAGACCTGCAGATTCCACAGTTGATCGGAACAAAAAGAAAGATACAAACGTGGAAAATTATTAATAGTATCTAAAGCATAAAGTAAATTATACATCTCTGGTTCAGTGGTTTGGTCCCCAATTACGCAGAAATTTCCCAATTTTTCAGTGGACACCATGCCGGTAGAATTGCGCGATATGGAGGAGATTCCTATCCGCAAACTAGTAAATACCTTGGAACAGATAGATATGGAGAGATTTAGTGAAGGATGTGAGGAACTCCCGAGGAGGTTGACGATAGGAGTCATTGCTGGCGTGGTCGGCGTTATGATAATCCTTGGAATAATAGCTACGAAGCGGATTTTTAAGTGTGAAAGAAGCAACAGTGCTTCGGAAAAGGAAATTGAGTTATCCGTTGTGAATAGTACTCCGGGGTCAACGGGTGTTCAACACTCAAATGTCTCTGCGTTAAACAGAGAGATGTCAACAAATCAGATATGCTTGGTTTCGAATCCAGAGGAAGTAGTTCAGGGAATGGAAAACATTGTACAAACTAAGGAACTACGAGTCACGGGTCCATTTTTTTTAGACTAAATTAATATAGATGAAACCTCTAATCCTCCACAAGTAAATTGCATGCGGATTAACGTTGGAATCAGGGTAATTTTCTTCATTTTCTATTGAACATTTCTCGGTCAGACTATGAATGATATGTACGGCAGATAATGGCCATTTTTCTGTGTTCAAACATAGTATGTTTGAAATTAAATTAAATTAAATGAAGTTACATGTGTAACAATAAACTCGAGCAGAGGCACGCATGGTGTTGGTCAAAGGTCATTTACTCGATGTTAGTTTGGAAACTGGGGCGCGGTTACCGCCTATAATCATGTGGTTATGCATCGAGATGTCTACGCTTATGGACAGAGTCGAGAAAGAAAATGGAACGTTTTTAAGAACTTTGCCCAATTCTGTGAAAATGGATATTAAAAAAAAAAAAAAAAAAAAAAGGAGGAAAAAAGAAAGAAAAAAAAAAAGAACAATGAAACATCGAGCTGGTAGAACAATTTTCAAGATGGACACGAACATTGTTGGGTTGCCGATGTAGGCTCCCCTATATATTTTTTTTGTTGTTTTTTTGTTTCGGCATGCACATGTTTGTTGTTTTGGCGTGCACATGTTTTATACAATTGTCGGGCTTGTGTGGCATGGGGAGGAGAGTGAGGGTGTTGCGCTTAAAATGTTCTTAGGTGAACATTTTGGAAAATGGGTGGGCGAGGAATGTAATATAACAATCTGGTCCCACCCGAGGAAGCTGATGCAAGCGGGGGCGTTTCCGGTCGTTGAAAGGAACGGATGTTTGTTTGACCTTATTTCCGGCAGTAGCGGAAATGGCTACAAGAGGCAAACAGAACAGGTGTCTCTGAGAATTACGTGGGCGTGCATGGGCGAGGCAAAAAACCAGAAGAAAAAGTTCCGGTTTGGAGATTATAAAAAGACCTCGGCGCACGAATTCACCAGACGAGTCCAGACAGACCAGACCAGAGTAGAGAGAGAGAGACACAACCGTTACGACGACACTCCCATCAACCCAGTAGAAGCGCGCTCTCTCAATTCTTTGTTCACTATTCTACACGGTCCATCGTCATTAATAAAAATATAACTCATATATTTTTATATATGTGTTTCCTGTTCGTCGATATAACTGGAACCAGTATTCGCTAGGCGTAACAAGAGTTCATATTGCAATTTTTCTATGTTAATGATTTTCTCTAGTATTTTTTACCAGGCTCATATTGCTATTTTTTGACACTAATGATTTTCTCTGGCACTCCATATCACTGGTTCTGAAGTGGACTGGGATCAGATATATTTTAACAGGATGAAGGCTTAGCAATGGGCTCATCATTATCACCCTCACTGGCTAACATATATATGAAATAATTTAAAGAGATGACACCAGAATCCACAGCCCTAAAGCTAACTCTATGGCTGAGATACATTGATGACACCTTTATACTCTGGCAACACCAGGATGAACCATGTGAACTCAATACATTGATACAGTTCATTATGGAAAAAGAGAAAGTATAACAAACTTGCATTTCTGGATGTCCTAATAGCTTGAACAGAGAGGGGTTCAAGAAATCCGTATGCCGCAAGCCAACATTCACCAGACAATACCTCAACTTCAACTCCCACCACCCATACAATGTAAAGAAAGTGACTGTCTGCTGCCTGCAACATCAAGCAAAAGTCATAAGTGGTGACCCAGAGACATATAAACAGGAAATGGTCAGTATAAGCAGTATCCTACAACAGTAACAGTTATCCAGGGTACATGATGATAACTCCATCAAACATAGAAGGGAGGGTGCATGAGGATAACAACTCTCAGAAAACAGCCTCGGCTTGTGAAGGGGTTATTGAAAGAATTACAAAGGATCTGTGGTCCATATAACATCAGGATGATCTTTAGAAGTGGTTCTGCACTTCGCAGGTACCTCCCCTGAGTAAGACCCTAACAGAATAGGACATGACTAAGGACTGTGTGTATGCCATTCCATTTAGCTGTGGAAAGAAATATAAAAGAGAAACAGACTGCCTTTTAAATGTAAGGCTACAAAGCCATTGTAAGGCCTTAACACAAGGAGAGAAATCTGGCATAGCTGACTACACATGGAGGGAGAAAGGGGATCCCTACCCCGTATGGGATGAAGTTGAAACAATAGATAGAGAATACCACTAGAAACTATGTAAACTTAAGGAATCAGTGTATATGCTAGGCTACAAAAATCTCCTAAACTGACCAAAGATAGAGATGAATACAATATTGGAACCAGTAATACAGCATGCCAGAGAAAAGCATTAATGTTAAAAAACTTGCAATATGAGCTCTGGTAAAAAATACTAGAGAAAACCATCAACAGTAAAAATTGCAATATGAACTGTGGTAAAAGAAAATACTAGAGAAAACCATAACATTAAAAAAATGCTAGAGAAAAGTATTAACATCAAAAAAATTGCAATATGAACTCTGCTAAAAAAGGTTACTGAAACATTAAGTTTATAAGTTCCAGAAATTCAATCACTGTTGTCCTCAAGGACAAATAGCTCAGTGGATATAGGCATTGGTTAGTTCCAGTGACTTGACCCAAAGAGTTGTGAGTTCATAGCCAGGCTACAGCAGTAGTGAACAAGTGGGATTAAAGGGATATAAGTGGCTTTGAGAATAAGATACCCCAGTGATCGTAATAAAGGGTTTGGGTCAAAATTCATGGCACCTGAAGAAGGCCGAAGTCTACAATGGCCAAAACATTGTGGAAATGGCAATGAAGATGAAGACACTAGTCCAAATAATTTAAATAGTGTAATACTACTTCATCTCAGAAATATAGACAAATACTACAATACAGTCTAGGATATAGCTGAACTTTTAGCATCTCATCTCAAAGTGTTTGCTTAAGGACATTGTTTGTATTCCTCATTTCAAAAAGAGAAATAAGGATCTAACTTCTTTCTTCTCTGTGAACATACCATTTTGTTTCTCTAATGACAATGATGAATTATTTCATGGTTTGTGCCAAGAACATGTTCCATCTGAATGGCACTTATTCATTGATTCATTTAAGAAAAGTTTCAAAACAACACTACTAAACAAAAAAATAAAAAATCCTCCATTCCCATAGGAAATTCAGTGCACATGAAGGAGTGTCATGAGATCATGATACCATAAAGTACTCAGAATACAACTGGAATATATATGAAGACTTAAAGGTGTTTGGAATATTGATAGGGGTGCAGTCAGGATTCATTAAATATTGCTGTTTTTATGCCTTTGCAACTGTCAATTACTATATGCAATCAGAGTGGTCCTAGCAAGAATTATATGAGATAAAGGAACTCCTCAGGAGGGTGTTACTTTGTTGATGACAACTTCAAAAGGTTTGCTGATGACACAAAGGAGGTTGATGGGGCAATATTGTGAGAGACAAGAGCTCATTCACATTCTTGAAAATAGAGTATTTACCATCTGGCAACAGTTAAACAGCTTTGCCAAGTTTGAGAATAATCTTTGACCAAGATCCTTGAGAACAACCACAATGATTTTATCCAGACCAATAGCCTTTATAGAGTTAAGGCTTTTGATAAGTCTGGTCACTTTCTGAGCTAAGATAGCGATATCACAAAGCTTGTACTCATGAGGTGATAGAAGTCAGGAAAGGAATTCCCTTTCTTACCTAATGTGAAGGTAGCGACAAATTTCATTGCCAAAAGCTTATCCTTATCAGATAAGGATGAGATAACCCCAGGGCCATTTATAATGAAAGACACTGACAGTTTACTTATATTGAGAATTATGTTTGTGATTTTTCAGAAGTGACAGGATCCAAGATTTGTTTTCTAATTAAGTCTACCTGTGCATACCATCTTTTTTATTTTCTAAGATCTCTTGCAGTGATTACATGCATTTCTGAGTGAGACAAATGTTCTTTCATAGATTGGTAGTAGTGGCTATAGCTACAACACAAACCGAGACTGGCTTCTGGCAGTATGTTTTGTAGGGGACAAACTTTCTATGCTGGATAGAAACCATTTGGAAAGGAAAGAAACTGTTCTGGAAGTTCTATTTTGGAAAAGAAAGTTTCTAAGAGAGGTTCTTCTACAATGTAAGACCTGAAGCTGTTCCTAATCTATTTTGGTGTATTAGTAGATTGTCCTATGAAATGGCATGCTGTTGGTTTTGCATCAACCTTGTCATAGATCAATGAAAGGTCTGAGGTGCCCAACACCTCAGTGGAGCATTGATCAGGACAGGAAGAAGTCTAAAAGGTTAGCATGATGCCCAGCTATATGTGGGTCAGCTTGAAGTGATGAAGAAGTTATAACTATCTTTCCTTTCTTCGTCAGTCATGTTTCAGTGGGCAGATGACTTGAGGTATTGTTGTCTTGTTACCTTGACACCTCACATTCCTATATCAAAATATACACAAAGTTAATGCATCCAGAAAAAAGTAGAGACTTCCATCTCCATCATATTTTACTCTCAATTAAAAATATAATTTTTTTTTAATCATTTCACCCCAAGCAAGGCATTCCACTGCCACTATTGCGCAGGGGGTTACATAGAGAAAGGTGAAGAGAAAGAGAGGTTAGATATAGGAAATGTCAGAAGGAGGGTGATAGACGGGTAAGGATACCGAGGTTGAGGGTTGGGCAGATTGGAAGAGTGTTTGAGAGAATGGATGCGAGTTAGGTGTCTGTTGACCTTACATTTAAACTCCTGGAGATTGTAGCTGTCGGGGAAGCAATCATGTGGAAGGGAATTTCACAGGCGGGAAGTGCGAGAAAAGAAGCTGTTGGAGTAGAAATTGCGGTTACATCTTATCAGTTTCACTGTAAGAGGGTGGGACCTAGTTGCTAATCTCATGTAAATTTATACCTAAGGGGCACCAGTGATCTAAGTTCATCGGAGCAGAAGCTGTGAAAGTATTTATAGAAGAGGCACAGGGAGGCCACATCATGCCGGTGAGAGAGTGACTGCAGCCAGTCTGCCAAGTCAGTATCGATTACATTACAGACTCTCCGTTGTATTTTGTCAAGAACCCCGAGGAGAATAGCAGGGGCACCCAACCGGATGTGGCAGCAGTATTCAATACATGGGCAGATGGTAGATTTATATATGTGCAGGATAGATTCAGATGGAAAAAACTTCCAGGCTCTGCACATAGAACTGACTTTTATAGCAGTGGATTTAGCAATAGATTCGATATACTCATTCCACTTTAGGTCCGCTGAGAGTGTGAGGCCAAGGAGGCATAGTGTTTTACTCTCAGGGAGGCAAGCCTGTTCCATGCTAAAGGGAGGTAGGTGCGATTGCCTGTGGTGGTTAATTGATAGCAGCTTCGTTTTAGAAGCATTAAAATTTACGAGCCATTTCTTACCCCAGTTCACTACGGATTGGAGGTCTTTTTCAAGCTTGGCTGCAAGGTTCGCTTTGTCGCTCGCACCAGACTTCTGGTCAAGGCGAGAGTAAACTATGGTGTCATCGGTGTACATACCTACTTGGGAACTTATGGCATCAGGGAGATCATTAATGTAGGTCAGAAAGAGCGTAGGATCTAGGATAGAGCCTTGAGGGATACCCACGTTCGTATAGTAGATCTGGGAGGCATGTCCGTTTAATACCACCTTCAATGTGTGGCTAGAGAGGAAGGACTGGATTAGGTCAAACAAATGTCCAGTTATACCATAGCTCCGCAGTTTGCGTAGAAGGCCAGCATGCCAGACTCTGTTGAACACTTTAGAGATATCCAAGGCAACGGTTCGGGCTTCACCATTCTTGTCAAGAGCCTGGTATATGTACTCGGTGATGGTCATTAGCATATCAGCAACAGACCTGGTGAAGTGGAAGCCATACTGTTTGTCCAAGAGGAGCTTGTAGGCTGTGAGATGCTGGACCACCTCAGCATTGATAATGGCTTCGAAAACTTTGCCAAAGATCGGAAGAAGGCTGATAGGGTGGTAGTTTGCGGGGTCCAAGGGTTCTCCAGTGTTCTTAAATATAGGAACTACAGAGGAAGACTTCCAACAGGTAGGAAAGCAGGAAGTAGATAGGCAGAAGAGCTTAGAGAGGACAGAGGAGAGTTCAGGGGCACATTTCTTCAAGACTATAATTGGGATTCCGTCCCCTCCGCTTGCTTTGTGGGGGGTCAAGTTTTGAGATTATGTTAGAAACCAGCGAGGGTGTAATGTGGACATCATTCAGTTGAGCCTCAATTCTAGGTGGGAAGTCAGGTGTAAAAACTCCAGACGAATCCAGTCTCGAATTGGTTGAGAATCTGCGAGCAAAGTATTCAGCCTTGTCCCCTTAGGAGGTGAGGACCTCAAATTCATTGATTAGTGGGAGTATTGAGGACTTGCTCTTGTTAAGCACGCTTTTACAGAGTCGCCAGTTGTCTTTGGCGCCAAACTTAGAGGATGCTATGCATTGCTTCATTCTGGCAGCAAACAACATCTTAGCTTAATTAAGTATCTTTTTACACCTATTATGAGCTGAGGTGAAAAGGCGCCTGTTTTGGTCCGATGCGTAGCTACGATAGAGCCGGAAGAAATGATTCCAGTGGGCAATGGTGGCCGAGCAAGCGGGCGAGAACCATGGGGACGAATGACAACTAAAACATTTTTCTATAGTCTTATAGTAATGTACTTTAAAAAGTTTTGTAGTTTTTGATAATTATGATGCTATAATTTTGTAAAAGAATGTTTATTTGATATTATATTGTCAAAATTTAAATTCTCTTCAACTAAAATATAACAAATAAAAGATCGTACATTGTTGAAGTATAATATTTTAACATATATGTTAATGCTTTTGTATTTTTGGTTTAGTAGGTTTGTGGTGCTAATCCATTGGGGTCTCCCCACGTGAGTTCATATCTCATCCTCATCAATGTAATTCCTTTTTCCAACCCTCGGACATGGGGAAGACAGGGAAGAAAAACCGAGTAGTAGTAGTAGTAGTGGTGCAGTGGATATCAACTCGGAACGACAAATTGGGGTGCCAAGTTTGAATTCCAATTGAATTCGTTGCATTCACTTACGAAAAAATACCTTTGGGAAAGGTATTAATCCATCTCTTCCTTCCAGTTATGGGTTAAATAATAGGACAGATTGGGTTCTGTAGCCTTGGCTGGCAACCAGTCTACCGCAGAAAGTGATGGCAACCTACTGCGGGATAATCTTCTGCCCAGTCAGTCATGTCTCGAAAGAGACATGATCGCCCAAGCATGTATTGCGTATAGCACTTAACTGACTGAGGTCAACTTTGCACTCTGGTTTAGACAGGAATGCAATTTTATTGCCTTGCTATGGATTCCACTTTCTATAGATATGCTTTTGTCCATATATCAATAAATTATATTTGTACTTTGTACTCCAGCATAATTTGACAGATTTAGATGAAACTTGGTTGATACACAGAATTATGATATATTTGGTAATTAGGTTGTTTAGTGCTTTTTGAATGAACAAAGAATATTTGAGATTTTATTACCTTGTATGAAGAACAAGCAAGACAGAGCAAAAGCTAGGGAAGGCAAGAGAAAGAGAAGAAAGAGAAAAAAAAGGGAGAAAAACAGAGAGAAACAAAGTGAGATAAAATGAAAGGTATAGATAGAGAGAATAAAAGACAAAGAAAGTAAGAAAAAAGAGAAAGAGGGAGAAGAGAGAGAGAGACAATTGAAATCCTACCATCCAACCTCTGTGTCAAAAGAATATATTTAAATCTGGCACATGAATAAACTTGCATTATTATGTTTATTTATTTTGCTATCATAACTGAGCTTTGGAACTAAAATGTATTAAATCTATAAATTCTCTTATTTAATTTTCCCAATGAATAATTTTACATGAAGTAAATGGATGTTGTCATTATTCTTTACCTTGCTCTCTTAATTTTATATTAATAGCTGTAATAATAGAAATACAAAATATATAAGAAGGTGGCTGTTTAGAGGAGGAGTGTGACTATTAGAAGAGATCCACTTTTTGTAGACGTGCTTGTGTGTGGGTGAATATGAGTGAAAGAGAATGGAAACTTGTTCAAAGCTCTCAAGTAGTTACAAACAATATGTTTGTAATATGGTTATATTACAAACATTAAAAATAGTTTACTGAAATTTTAGGAAAGCAACTTTACTGTGAACCAGTAGATTAGCATAATATTAAGATGGCTATGTGAAACAATATCTCTCTCAACAAATATTGTAAATACATGGCCATATTACTTGCAAAAACCCTCTTATGTAAATTGCTTATTGTTCAATTGTAAAACAAGTACATCAATGAAATGTTGGACAAGTGAATTTCTGAATGAATGATTAACATTTGTATTTGCTTTTTGATGCTTTTTTTGCATTCTAACTGTAACATGTCTTGATAACAAAACCAAGTCGGCTTTCAGAAAAGAATTAGTAACATGTCAATCCAAAATAACAAAAAATATCCTCTTTCTGATTTTTATAGGTATATAGATATTCACTAGGTTTTTTTTAACCCAATACAAGGCCTGAGAGCCACTCAAGTTAGTGGGTTACAGTGTGGTATTGTATTAGTATAAGAAAGTCAAGAAGTGAAGTTCTTGGAGTCTATACAAGAAAGATAAAAGCTGTAGGAATAAAAAAAGGTGATTATCTCCCTTTTGTTGAGATAAAGTCACAAGAGCCAAGTGAGTAATGTCAGGGAATAGAGTGATAAAATATAGTTGTTATGTGAAGCCAGCTTTTCTGGATGCTACATAAGGAAACTCCAATCACTCCTCTATATCCAGTACCACCAGATTTACCAAGGCAAACAATGACTAAGTCTGGGCATCACATTAGATGGCACAAGCATTTCTTATTTTAACTTGTTTTCTCTTTTTTTCAGGACATTTTTTCTATATGAACTCTTGCATGATACTGACACAGGACCTTTTGTGCTACTGAATGAACATTGTTTAAACCTTATAGTACTTTTTAATATACATTGCATGTACATTTTTTTCATATATAATAGTTTCATAAGGAATGTTCCCACACTTCTATTATAAAATTAACTCTTTATGGGAGTCTAGAACCTGTTTAGGGATGGGGTACTAGTTGGGATACAGAAGGTGACTTTGTTGAGATAGTCACAAAAGTCACATGACAGGCACTGAGTGACAACAGGGTATAGACTGATGAAGGGCAGTTGGGATGCAATGCCTGGAGAAGAAGGATGTCCCTAGCCCACACATACTGACAAGGAGTTGGGACAGACCAGGACAGTACAATTGAAAATAGACACTGGTGATCACCTACCCATTAGATTGAAGCCTTACAGAACCCTCAATCCATAAGAGAAAATTAGTAGAAGCAGTAAATGAGATGTTGGACTCTGGAGTAATAGTGAGACCTAGGTCCCATGGAGTTTTCCAATAGTTATTATAGAAAAGAAAGATGGAGGACATAGATTTTGTGTGGATTTCAGACAGTAAATTGCCATTACAAAACCATTAGCAATACCTTTGATGATATTCTAGAACTTTTGGGAAGGTCAACCTATTTTTCTACTCTGGATCTAAGGTCAGATTATTGACAGGTAGCTTTAGATGAAAAAGCCCAGTTGAAGACTGCTTTTACTTATGTGAATCTATTTAATTTTCATGGGGTGCTGTTTGGGTTATCTAATGCTCTAGTGTATTTACTCAATTAATGTCCACAGTGTTAGGAAGTATGAAAGATTTTGCCATGACTTACTTGGATGATTTCATGGTGTTTTCTAAGACACCTGAGAAGCATTTTAGATACAGAAGATATTTGGAAAGGTTGAGAGAGCACAGGTTGAAAATGAAATTGCCTATGCTCCAGCCTTCTTTAGATGCTAGGAATTTCGAACAGAACCCCTACAATGGCCAAAACATTGTACAAATGGCAACAAAGATGAAGACAATAGTTTGAATAATGTAAATAGTGTAAATACTATCTCATCTCAGAAATATAGACAAATGCCTAAGTATCAGTTTGTGAAGAATAAAACCAAGTATTTGGGTTTCATAATAAACAAAATGGAAATAAAACCTGATTTAGATAAGATAGAAGGGATAAGGGCTATGCCAGAGCTCAAGACAGTGAGAAAGGTTTATAGGAGCCATTAGATATTATAGGTGCTTTGTATCTGCGTTTAGCAGATTAGCAGGACCCTTGATAGCCCTAACTAAGAAGTATGCTAGATTAAAGTGGATCTAGCAAACCTTTGATACCCTCAAGGACCATTTGAAAGCAGTATCCTTGCTGACTGACCCAGACCTGAGCAAGCCAATGGTGCTATACACAGATGCTAGTGACAAATTGTTGTGAAGTAGCTTGATCACGTGACTGGGTTCACTTATATACAGAAAGAGTGAGTCGGTTGAAGGAGGAAGTTAGTGTGAGCTGAGGGTTACTGTTAACCTGTGTGTTACTTGCTAACTCAACCATCATTGCAATCTACTATGGACTATTATATTGTATCTACCGAATAAGATATTATTTTATCATCTGTGTATTGTTTACCACCTTGATGATACAACAGACTGGCGATGAAGATATTCGAGTTAAATATACACACGGAAAAAGACAACAGACTGATGACAAAGTTTTGCCACAACAGAATGGCAACGCAGAAAATAGTTTGCTAATGGAAGATTAAAAAGAAAAAAAAAGTAAAAACTCTTCTTCGCTGATGTTTTTCTTCCAGAAAAATGAAAAAACGTCAAGTCTTTTATGTTTGAATTTTTCAAACAGCAGGAAAGTCTAAGGAGAAGTGAACAAGAAAGGTTCGAGATACTTCATCAAAGACTCGTACAGCAAGAAGAAAGATTTGAAAAATTATTGGAATTTATCACCAAAAAAAGAAAAAAACTGGTATGGCAAACATTTTTTTGCAGGAAACAGTTATAAATTCAATAGGAAAATTTTCAAAAAAGATTGTGTAGACTGGTCTGATGAAAAGAAAATATGTCTCCTATTACAAAAATTGGGTTCTGTAGAACACGAAAAGTTTGCTAATTACAACTTGCCCAAACAACTGTGTGAATTATCGCTTGACGAAACGATAAAGATATCAAAAATATTTGGACAAAATAATTCTTTGTTCAACAAGCGTTGGGAATGCTTGAACTTAACAAAAATTGATGAAGAAGATTTTACTGCTTATGCAAGTAAAGTCAACAAGTACTGTGAGAATTTTAAACTTAATGAAATTACTCCAGACATGTTCAAGTGTTTAATTTTATTCCAGGAATGACAAACCCAGCAGAGAAAGAATTCAGGACAAAATTGTTAGCGAAGCTAGAACAAAACCAAAATGTTACACTGCAGAATTTAGCAGAAGAATGTACCAGGATTTTAAATCTAAAGGCGGATACAGAAAAAATCAAAACACGAGATATTGCAAATATCCATTTTATTAAAAAAAAAGAACAATGAAGGTAAAACTACTCCTCATTTTAGAATAAATCCTTGCTTTGGGTGCAGAGATTTACATTTAAAAAAGGACTGTCTGTTTAAGCACAAATTTTGCTTTACTTGTGGGATTAAAGGACACAGATCTTCACACTGTAGGAGTAAAGAAAAAAAGAAAATAAAAGAAAAAAGAGTACATAATACCTATGAAAATGCAACAACAAATGGAAAAAGAAAATATTTTAACTGTTTTTGCAAACAAGAAAAAATCAGGCTACAGGTAGATACCAGAAGTGATCTTTCAATCATCAATGCTGAGACTTGGAAAAAAATAAATTGTCCAACAACTTATTAAGACAAAAAAAAATAGCAAGAGGGGTTACTGGACAAAAACTCAAATTCATGGTAGAAACTTTGGTGAACATTTGCTTTAATGGTACAGAGAAAAAGTTAAAACTAGATGTTATAAAAAATTCAGTGAACTTATGTGGTACGGACTAAATGGAATCTTTCAATTTATTCAATGTGACTCTGAATTCGGTTTGCAAAAATGTTAATGCAAACGGTTCTTTCTCTGAAAAAGTACAAAAAGAATTGAAAGCTAAATACCCAGAAATTTTTTCTGAAGGATTTGTAGTATGTACAAAGGCTAAAGCAAGTTTTGAACTAAAAGAAAATGTTGTACCAGTTTTTCAGCCAAAACGGCAAGTCCCATTTGTGTCAATGGAGATTATTGACAAAGAATTACAAAGACTAGAAAGTCAAGGTATTATTAAAAGATTTCCATACTGGTCATCCAGAAATGAGCAGGATGAAGTCACTAATGAGAAGTTATGTGTACTGGTCGGGCATGGACAAAGACATAGAAAAGTCAGTAAAAGCATGTAAGAATTGCGTTAGTAGTGAAAGCACCAGCTACAAAATTTAATCCATGGCCTAAAACTGATAAACCTTGGTTGAGGTTACGCATTGACTACGCTAGACCAATGAGAGGAGTTTATTACCTTGTGATCATGAACAGTTTCATGAAATGGCCAGAAGTAATAAAATGTAAAACACCTACTACAAAGTTTACTATCAATACACTTCAAGAGATATTCGCTAGATTTGGGGTGCCTGAAACAATCATGTCGGATAATGGCACACAATTTAGTTCAAAGGAATTTGAAGATTTCTGCAAACTGTTGGAAATAACACACATAAGATTGCCACCTTACCATCTGAGGTCAAACGGATTGGTAGAAAGATTCAACAATGTATTCAAAAGAGCAATAAAAAAAGCAGATCACATTGAAACTGAAAACAAAGAGCTACAGAAATTCCTGTTGATATATAAAATTACACCGAATGCGAATGTGGGTATGAGCCCAGCAGAATTAATGTTTGCAAGGAAAATTAGATCGATATTCAACAAATTAATTCCGTCAAAATATAATTCAAAGAGTAATGATATTACTTGCTAGAAAGGTTTTTCTACCAGGAGAAAAAATTTACTTTTTAAATTATCACTTAGGAAAAAGTACTTTGTTGGGAGGTGTTATAGAAAGAAAAATTGGAAGGATGTTGTATTTAATTAAACATCCTAAGTGGAACGTTAGAAGATACCTAAACCAAATAAAAAAAAAGGTTCACTCCAGAAGAAAATGGGAGAAAGAAATAACTAAAGGACGTACTTTACGACATGTTTGATGTTCCAATACCTTCACCAATTGCAGTTATAAATAGACGATCAAGCAAACATAAACGTTTCCCTACAGGAATATTGGAGATTAAACCTCAGATAAAAAGATATAATGTCCAGAGGACATAAAAAAATCTTAGTGGGGAGATGTTATGACATGGCTTGATCACATGACTGGGTTCACTTATATATAGAAAGAGTGAGTCGGTTGAAGGAGAAAGTTAGTGTGAGCTGAGGACTACTGTTATCCTGCATGTTACTTGCTAACTCAACCACCCATATTGTTGCGATCTACTACGGACTATTATATTGTATCTACCAAATAAGATATTATTTTATCATCTGTGTATTGTTTACCACCTCAATGATACAATACAAATATACTGGTACAGTACTTATCCAGCCATGTCCTGATAAGGATGGACCAGTGCCAGGTACACCTGAGGAAGTACCTATATATTTTCTGTCCCACACACCATCAGTGACCCAGCAGAGATGGCCAGTGATAGAAAAGGAAGCATTTGCCATTTTATATGCCATACAAAAATTAGATTATTACTTAAGTGGGGCCATGTATACCATTAAAACTGACCATCAGCCCCTCAAAAATTTATTAGAGGCAGAGTAGACAAATAAAAAGATTCAGCAGTGGGCATTGAAGCTTAGTGGCTATCAGTGTAAAGTAGAGTATCTATCTAGAAAGGATAATACCTGTGCAGATCTGTTATCAAGAATTCCAAAAAGATTAGAGTCCGAGTCCATTAGATTAGAAGCAGGGGTGGATGACAGGGCTTATCAAGTTAATGTGATAAATTCTCACACCCTAAGTAAATGTCCAGTTTGGAAAGAAGAGGAAGATGAGGAAGAAAAAATTAGTAGAGACTCTCACTGGGAAGCTATCATAGAGAAGGATCAGAAAGATAACGAAATTACTTCTCTGAGGAGTAAGGTGGAAGCAGGGACTACCTCTAAATATGTTATACACAATGGAGTGCTGAATTACATTTTGGGGCAAGAGGAAGCAAGAAGTCTCAAAATAGTAGTACTAAAAATGTTGACAAGAAATCTTAGGCCAGTGTCATGAAAAGATAGAACACATGGGGGTTGATAGAACCTATGAATTAATAGTCAGGAATTATTTTTGGCCTAGAATGTATAATGATGTATTGAATTATGTGAACAAGTGCATAACGTGTGAATTGCAGAGTAGAGATAATAGTGTCGCCCCAGTGATGGAAACATTTCAAATTACCCATTTCTAAAGGTGAGCATGGATATTTCAGGGCCCTATGAAAAAACTCCTCGGCAACATTTGTATATAGGTTCATGGACTGGCTGATGAATTGGTCAGAAACTTTCATGATACCTGATAAGAAAGCACAAACAGTATCATATATCTCTTCAATAGACAATGGAAAAGTATGAGCTTATATCTGAAGGAGGTAGAGATATTACAGACTAGAAAAAAGAACTATACTACCTATTGTAGGGAAGGCATTGAGTGTGTTATTTAGAATAGTGTCAGAAAATGATGTAAGAATGATTAAGAGAAAATTGAAAGACGTGGAAAAGAACCAACAAATAATAGTTCAAATAGCTAGAGAGAGTGTATCCATTCTTCCATTACAAGGTTGGTATTAGCTAAGAACAGAGGTAGCATAAATTGGTTAATTTACCATTTGCAAAATTTTAGAGAAGATGTGTTAGGATCCTTAGCAGTGGAACTGAGGTGATTAGAGGGGTTTTTACAACAGTATTTCCAGTTGTTGTCGATAATGATTAAAGTCCATCAGACCAGTCAGTCATTAACCGTATTACTAGCACATGTGAGAGCTCAGTTGAATATGCTATCACTGAGTATAATAACTCCAACCCAGCTAAAAGAAGTGTTGTTGGGAAGACAGGCTAGATTACCTTATCACCTTAGGTTACCTGTAGACCCCATCAAGTAATTATGGAAATATTATACTGCCCTAGGGTGTACCCCATTATTGGAAAATAAAAAGTTGTTAATACTAGTATCAGTTCTTAGTATCTTCGAAATATCCCAGGTAATAAATCTTCCTATTCCACATCCTAATACAAATCAAAAATTAAAAACTATGGCTAGGTACAAAGTGGAAGCAAACTTTTTAGCATTGAATTTGGTCAGAACAAAATTTATCAGCTCTGAATCAGCTACAGAGATCATTAAGGCCCCTTTTAAATCAAGGCAGGACAGAAAAGATAAGAAGTGAATAAAGACAATGAATAAATAAATAGTAAAGAGTGTTGAGAGCTCCAGGAGTGATTAAAATATAAACGTGATTATTATTCTGCTTATTGGACTGTGAACATTATAACCTTGGCAGAAAAAGTTTTGTTTTTTAAAATAATTGTGTGTACAAGTGATTAAAATAATGATCTGAAAAGAAAATAAGATTATATATATATATATATTAAAGAAGAAAAATTATTCTAGATTTGGAATATCAAGAACTGTGCTATGAACTGTTGAGGACTACCAAACTGATGCATGAGTAGAATTAATATTTTCTTGAAATAGTTATTGGAAGTATATATGTCAATTATGAGTAATAGACAAAAAAGGTAAGGGAGAGATGTGGCAGAGGCAATGTCAACCATTGAACGGGAGAAATGCAAATGGGAAAATAAACTTTCCTTCCATAGTTCACCCATTACAGAAGAGGTCAAGATTTAATTAGTGAATAATATTTCAGATATATTAGATATATAGTGTTAAAATAAACTTAGAAGGAACTGAAAACCTAATCCTAAACAGGAAACAAGAGAAAAAAATTACTCCTATTCAAAAACCCTAGGAGGAGTGTGAACCGGATGATAGGTGACCATATCTACTCCTACTGGACAAAGAGAAAAAATAAATAATTAATTAATAAAATTTCAGAGTTCAGGTGGAGATGTTAGGAGTAAAGAGTAGAAGTAGACTTTATAAGAAACTGGAAACTTAATCCTAAACTAAAACTTCTACTCCCGTTAAAAAGACCAGCAAGGGAAGTAGTGTGAACCAAGTGATAGGCAATTTCCTTCCTTTTCTCCTATAGGGAGAGAAGAAAATAAAATAAAATAACAAATAAATAATTACTGAATAAAATTTTTAAGTCAAGGCAGAGATGTTAGATGTATAGATTTGAACCAGGAAAGAGTGTGAACTGGATGACATGTGAACCTTCCTACTCCTATTGGAAGTGGAAAAAATAGCAACCTCCACAGAAATGCAACATATAATAATTAAAATTAATTTACAAATATGAAAAATCTTTCTTGAAGCTTTTATTTTAGTCTTAATTTAAAGCTAATAGATTTAATTTAATATTTCCAATAAAAAAATACTTTGCTCTATTTCAAAATTAATTTAAATTGACTGGAAGTAGTTTTCATTTTGAACTCACCAAACATTGCTGATTTTAGTATCATTTTAGCCATTTGGTATCACAATGTAATTATTTTTATTAAAAAATCTTTCAAAAATAAAATGTACTTTCCTGAAACTTTATTTGAGTAATATTAGCTGATCAATATTATTTGAAACAAATATTAATTACTTTTAATTTAAGATATCACAGAAATGCATTTTTTAACACAAAAATAGTTGTTTATTTAAGATGTTGACAGCTTGACTGACAGGCAAAAGTTTATGTAATTTTTTTTCTATGGTGGACATATCTGAAAAAATTGAGGTATTTAATACAAGCACCATTTTATATAGTTTTTGACTACCCAGTAATCTTAAAGATTTAGGAAAATATTCTTCATAATCTAATGTTTTACAGAATTTTAAACACTTTGGCTTTAAATTTATTCTAGTTATTGTTGTTATTTTCTGATAATGTGTATAGAAATCTGTATTTACAAAATTTATGCAAGTTCATGTACGCACAAAAAAAATCAAATATTTAGGTTGATAAATTATAGTAAGTTTTCCCATTTATTCCATTAGTTAATATAATTTTTACTTAATAAGATCACCTAATCACTACAAATTAATACAGAAATTTAAAAGATTTAAAACTTTATAAAATATTCTAATTAAATTTTTTAAAAATGAAAACAATTCTTGTAAAAATTCATTATTCATCGACAAAAGAATTTTTCTGAAGACAAGTGTCCATAATATATCTTATTCAAAAAAGCAATAACAGCTTTTTTAATTAAATAATTTCTTAGTTTTATTGAATTTTTTATTTTATGATTAAGAACATCTTTTAAAATTATTCCGGTGTCTTTGGTTATTAATTCATTAAAAGAAGACTTTATGTACAAATCAAAAATTCAAAAACTTTATACAAATCATTTAGTGTTAAGATTTTTAAAATAATTTCTAAATTTTTTTATTTATGTTAAACTGCACATTTTCTTTTACTATGGAAACTTATAAGAGACCTATCATTAAAAGGTCACATGTTTCAAGAGTTGTTTTTACAAAAGGTTAAATTGGATTATGTCAATTTTTGGTCACCATACTTTCAGATTGATTGATAACAGTTGCTGTCAATGCCTGTCAATGAGTCAGACCTTTGTGGTTAAAAAATAGTTATATTCTAAATTTCATGCCATAAACAAGTAATATTTGTTTCAAATCAGATTAAATTAACTTTAAATTTGCTAATTTTCAAAAAATAATGAGTAAGAGATGTATATTTTATTTTTGCAAGATTTTTAAAACCCAAAATTAACTTTTGTTTATAAATGTGTCAATCACTTAAAAAAAAAAATTTCTTTTAATTTCAAAATTTCAAATTCCAAGGAATATAATTCCTGTTTCAAATACACCAGAGTATTTTGCTTAGTGGAAATAGTAAATTTAATCATTTAGCTTTCAATTAAGCTAAAATTAAAGTTTGAAGAAAAAGTTTTTATTTTTAAAAATGGAGTGGAGGTACCTACTCAAAAGCTATCAAGTTTTGGTGCTCAATGCACCATCATCAGGCAGTGAAATGGGGTCATATATATATATATATATATATATATATATAGATGAGAAAATTCAAAATAAAAATGCCACCATATTAGTTAAATATAGTGAAGTGGGAGGTTATTATAACTTATAAGATTTGTGAGTTAACTGGTAGTGAAAGTAAATGTAAACAGTAATGTAACAGATAATTAAGGTTAGGTTTAAAGTATTAATAATTAACTAATGGTGTAATACTATTCGGCACTAAAGGGTTAAAAGATGGATAGAATAATGTACTGATAAACTCAATGAAGATTTTTCTGTAATTTTTTTTTAGAAAAAGTGAAATTTCTAAAACCTAAAAAAATTTCTCATGAAGAAAGGCAAAGTGGAGAGTTGATTAATGGATCCTGTAACTTATCAAGATACAGGATACGATAAAGAATCTTACATAAGCAAAACTTGAAATTATAAAAAATTACTTATTGACCAGCTGAGCAGACAATGAACATAATTGTACTGTAGACAGAGTTAGAGTGTATCAGATAAGAAATTAATTAAAATCAACCTTCTTCACTTTTCCAAAAATTCACAATGACGTGTGAAATCCTGGTTTTTCCCAGATAGAAAAAAGATTGACCATGTGCTTAAGGAAAAAATCCAAAATTCGCAAGTAGGTGTTAAAATGATTTTTGACAAATGAGAGAAATTTGCAAGATCAAAAAGGACATTGTGAGTAAGTGCAAAAAATCTAGATTACAATAAAAGGACTTCATCAGCATCAGTCAGTTAGAGAGTCAGATGAGATGAAACAACTAAAATGTAACTTCAGTTTCAAATTGACCCGGAGATAAGGTCAGATCACACCTTGTTCTCTTTCTCCTTATCTCTTTCAACAATTACTACTACAAACATTTTGTACAAACTCTTGATACCATAAACTCTCTAATTGCACATTAACTTCTACAACTAGTGTTATTCTTTCCTTTTGATAAATTCATATTTTAACATGAAAAATGTATATTTTATTCTTACACTATTCCACACATTCCATCCTGCCGAAACCAACCTTCTGATAATGGTAAAAACCTTTTGATAATTCTTCTGATGATAATTCTGCATAAATCTTGTAAGCTGTAGGGAGTTTGGTTAAGTATGACACAAGGCCGAATCAAAGAAACATTAACCATCTCCTTATGCAACAAGAGTATAAAGATTTTTTTTGTGCTTTAAGAAATTAATGACCCTGACAAAAATCAAGGAAGCCATCTGGCAAATATCTAAGTAGGAAACAGAATTTTTATGTAATGATAAAATGTAATTAACGACTGCAAGTGAATGCAACCTGAGGCAGTCAAATTGAATCAGTTAAAGGAGGACTGAGGTAGTGAGCAGAGGTGGAAAACTAGGAAAGGCCTGGTCATTAGAGCATGGAGTTTACAAGCCCACACCGGGCCAGACAAGGCAAGTGTGTTGGACCTATCATTACGAAGGCCATAGGGTAGTAAACTGTCCAACAAAAGATGCATGAGGTATGGTTACATGAGACAAAGTGGTGTGAGATCAAGAAAAGGATTCTACAGACTCCAGTAAAAAAGCCAGCTCGTGGAAAACAGAACCAGGGAAATGCCAATGGGCCACCTCAAAAATAAAAGTGAGGGTGGCCCATGCAAGAAAAAAAGGAATGAGGTGTTGGGCATGTGGTCAGACCAGTCATTTTTCTGCAAACTGCCTGGGATAAAGGTGTTGCTTTCGTGGGAAATCAGGGCATCTGACAAAAAAACTGTTCCCATAGGAATAAGGTGAGGAAACCCCAGAAAACCCAGCACCCCAGCATGAAAGAGGATGGTTAGTACCGTTATATTTTCTGTCACACAGGCTCTCAGCGACACAGAAAATATGGCCAGTGATAGAGAGAGAGAGAGAGAGGCATATGCCATTATGTATACCTTACAAAAGTTGGATTACTAGTTGAGTAGGGCGGCCTTTACTATCAAAATTGATCATAAGCCACTCCAGTACTTACTGAGGCTGACTGGATGAACAAGAAGATCCAACAATGGGCTCTGAAAATGAGCGGATACAACTCCAAGATATAGTACCTGGCTGGAAGAGATAATACCTGTGTTCCAGAATACTAAAAAAGTTAGAAGCATAATCTGTGAGGGTGGAGCCGGAGGATAGATGATAGGACCTAGTAAGTTGGAGACAGATTCAGAGAAAGCCACATAGAAGGTGACTGATCCTCACTGGATAGAAGAAAGAGAAGGGTCAGGAAGATTATTATCCCCAGAGTAATGCAAAAGTAAGAACCTTAAGAGATGTGTTAGCCAATTTAGAAAGAGATAACACTGAGAATTAGGACCTGTACCTGATACAGGCCCTGACAGCTGCAAGGTTTATGATGAAGGAAAACCTCAAAATTCTCACCCTATTATATGCTATTCAGGAGAGAGATGTGGTCTTGCTGGTAGATAATTTATTGAAAGCCCATAGAAAGTTTTATCAACAATTGAAAATCAAACAATAGCATAAATTGTTCACCGAGGCCCAGAGGAGGATAAGGAGGGAACAGAAAAAAAGAAATGAAAGGGCAAATAAAAGAAGACAGGCGGTAGAATTGAGGGTTGGAGACCTTGTGTACTACAAAATTCATTTGAGAGAAGGAAAGCTAGACAAGAAATGGGAACCCTAACCTATCACTCAATAAGTCCTGGGCCTAACTACTAAAACAATAACTTTTAGGTAAAATTTGAATTTATTCATCAACATAGTCTCCTGCTACTGTGATACACTGATTCCAATGCTTCTCTAACAGATCTGGAGAATAGGGTGAATGTGGAAGTAATTTGAAGTGCAATTTATGTAGTACAACTATGAATTCTGTATGACTGTGCTTAAAGTCAGCTTATCACGGATGGAGCAGAATACTTATCAAGTCATTGCTTTGACTGAACAGTATTCTTTCACATCAGAAAACAATGCTTTATCAACACACGAAATTCAGATTTTTCCATTGTTTTGAAAATTTGCAACTGTAGCTTCACTTAAATATCTGTAATTTGTAAACTAATAATCTGATTGGGCCCAAATTTTCTCACATCACATTTGAAGGTTAGTACTTCATAAAAATCATATGAATTTTTTATTAGTGGTGCCATCTATATGTCAGGCCCGGGACTTATTGAGTGATGCGTCATTATAGAATAGTAGAACAGATGGGTCCAGTGATATTTATAATCTGGGATCAGATGGAAGGGAGAGTTAAGAGAGCTCATGCCAATGACCTGAAGTTAGCTGGGATAGCTGATTGGGAGGTAAATGAACCAAAGATCAAGAAGGCAAGGATGAGAAGAACAAATGAAAATGGACAAGGACTCCATTGAAGAAAAAGAGAGAAAGATAGGACAACAGCCAGTAGAAGCTGTTGATAGCAAACCAAGCAAGATGATCTGAGTACCACCATGGTGTCCATTGGTGTCAGTCAGCAGCCTTCATTTGTCGTCTGTGGCGACGTCATCACATTGAGGACTTCATGATGTCACTACCTGGTCCCACCATCGTCAGCAGGCCATAGGAAGAACAAAGAACCCCAGTAATGAAGTCCAGGGTTCTGATTTGAAATTTCCCAAAGAAGAGGAATGGCTAAGTGAGTGGGAGGAGGAGGAGGAGCCAAAAGCCAAAATACAACGTTTAGAACAGTTCATGATTAAACATAATATGTTTAGAAAATTATTTGTTGCCTCGATACACTATATATATATATATATATATATATATATATATATATATAATGATATTATAGATTTTATTATGAAAAACTACTAAGGTAATGATTCTGATTTTAACAAAGGATGCATTCATGATCTAATTACACTCACACTTTAAAAAACCAGGTGCCTGCAGATATATAAGAACCCTGTAAGAAATATCAAATAACAAAATATTCATATATATCCCCTTCTGACAAAGTTAGTGAAGTTATAGTTATAGACAAAAATGTTTATCCCCAAAAAATCAAAATCCTTGAAGACAATAATTTTTATAAAAAAAACAACTGACCACAAGGTCATAAAAGAGACACAAAACCTAAAAATAAAACCAAGGAATTATTAAAAAATGAAAACATTTTCTGGGTACAGAAAAAAAATGAAAGACATTTTCAACTTTCTTCCCTTTTCTGGACACTCTAATTTTTGAATTGACAAAACATGCAGAGGCTTATTCCCAGATTAGAAATCTGTTTTCTTTCTTCAGTGAATTAAAAACCACTGTATAAGTAGAGGAGGTTGATCAGGTGACCAAAAGGAGGATCCCTGATTGGTCATTTGGAAATACCCAGAGTGAGTCGCAACCACACCTGCTGATGTGAGGATCAGTATAAGTGTCAATGGGTTTTCAGGCAATCAAGAGCTGAGCTTGTGTTTGACTGGCCACACTGAGAGATTCAGCACATGCTTAGGCTGGCGTTCATTGCCTCCCAGGTCCAGGGCAGTCATCCTCTGCTAGAAAGAAAGATTCAATGTGAAGAAGAAAAGTTGACAGACATGAAGAGACACAGACCAGAGAGACCCAGTGAAGATGCAGAGACTGGCACAGAGCAGGAAACAGTGTGTGCAACCTGGTGAAGACATGACACATGAAATATTTACACACAGTTGAGTAGAGTTGGTTTGACAGTTGATTCAAGAGTGAACAAGTTAACACAAGAGACGTGTTATCATGATTTAGAAGATCCTCTGACTTTAGTTTGGTGCCAGACTAACCAACTTAGGTAAAGTGTTACATCCTATAGAGTTGTAGAACTCGTAGGTTTTTAACCTGTTGTTCATGCATTTACTTTTATAAAGAGTGCTTGATACAAATGTGGAGTGTTTTTTTGTAATAGTTGTTACAATGGTTTATAAATTCATAGTATCACTACACAAAAATTTTCACGTTTCGAAGCTAGCCATGTGTCTAGGCTGCTTCTTCCTCAGGTGATCTAGTTGATTTGATAGTTGAAAATTATCTAGTTAATTTGTGTTGAATTTTTTTTTTTTGTGATAGTGGGGTTGGGCTGTAATTTGAATTCTGTTGACCTTTTTAAAGTCTTAGGGTTAAGTGTTTTGGGGAATGGCTAAGTTCAGGATAGGTTTTCCTATTTATCTTGTCTGTGTGTAGCTGGTGGCGCCATGGGTGTTGTTATTTGGTTTAGGGGTTGGTAGGTGTTGTTTTGTTTTGGGGCTGGTTGCTTCTTCTTTAATTTTGGTTATTTTGTATTGGGGTATGTGTTTTTTCGTTTTTTAGTTTTTTACAGTGTCGATATTTTCTTTTATTTTTCTATTTTACTGTATCTGGACTTTTGGCTGGTGTGGTATGGGGTTTGTTGTACAGAAACCCGAAGTAAAATGGAAAATCCTAGAAAAAACTAGAACTTGCAACTCACTTGACGACATCTGCCCTTTATGTCTAAGTGAAAAGCCACACATTCTACAGTACCCCAACAGTAGCAATCTATTAAACCATAGAGACGAATTAGAGTACTATGCAAACATCGCAAATATTTCTCGCTAAAATTTAAATAAACAAATACCCCCCCACCCCCCCCCCGACCCCCCACCAAATACACATAACCAACCCTATTAATAAACAGAACAGAAAAAAGTAGAAACAAAAGACAACAATGAGCAGTCGAACATAAAACTGGTCCAAATCACCATTCGAGTCGTAGCTAGCAGTGACAGAAACACCATACACTTCATCCCAGAGAACGCGGTTGACATATTATCACAAGCGAATGCACGATCAATGAGCACAAGCTCTTGCGGCGCGATATGAGCAGTCAACTTGCCGACCTGATCCCATAGAGGGTGAACTGGCAAACAATGGTAGAAGGTGTGTGAAGCTGTTTCTTCCAAGCCAAGGTTGCAGTATTCACAATCTGGCGAATCCGAATCTTAGTAAGGCTAAAGAACATGTCCCTCACTATCCCCGCCAGCAATGAGTTTTCCAAAATTGCACACCTGAGAAAAACCAACCTTGAAGCGGCCTTATGGCCCATCAAGAGCAGCATTCCTAGATCCCTATGACACGGACGCTGGACACAGACACATTTGTCAACGTAGTGTTTGCATCCTTACCACAAAAGGGAGAATAGCAAACGCTGTCTACAAAGTGGAAGTACTGACAACCGGTAAAGGATAATGGGAAAGACATATGCTCCTGCTTCTTCTCTTTTATGGAAGAAGAAGAAGCTTTTTTAGGTGGGGAATCCTGCTTAGCCAGGGAGGCCGCCTTCTTCCCTTTTTTCACTACCTCCGTCCACTCTGTCGTTTTTGGGGAGCTGTTGTCTTCCTGTATGCCAGTTGACTTGGCAATCGTTGATGCTGTTGATGCTACCGGTGTTGCTTGCGATGCCTCCTTTTCTTTTTGTTCTTCTTGTTTTCTGGAGGGGCACATTTTGGCCAAGTGACCAACAGTTCCACAGATCCAACAATGTGGCCTGTGCCCCTCCACAACAATAAACAATTTCCTTCCTCTACAAAGGAGGACGTCAGGAATTCTGAGGAAGTTAGGCCTGTCCAAAATGATGTAAGCACTGATGTCTTCTGTCTTCACACCAGCCTTACTCACAACCCGGTTGACCTCCTTCATAGCTCCAAAGTGGGCCAAAAAAGCCCTCACATGGTCATTTGCAATTCTATGTGAGTGCGCCTCGTGCCCATATTCTCAGTTTGCTGGCGCACTCCCTTTGCCTGCAAGCAAGTTCCCACCAGTTTCTTGGCCTCATCCTCCAAGCCAAGGAGAACATACCACATGACTCGGGACCTCCTCGCTAACACTTTGAGGCAAATCGTCAGGCTTTTTAGGGTTTCCTCCATAATCTTTCTCGTAACTGCCACAAAACTCCGAGTTTTAGGATCCGAAGTCAGCACTGAAATCGTCCTAGTCACTATTTCCTCTCCCACTTCTGGGATGACGATAAGCTTGTTTTCACTGTAGAATCCTTTATATTTATCCTGAAACTGCAGGTAATAATTTGCATCCCTCTTAGTAGGGGCATGTTTCAAACCGACGGTGAAGGGGTCACTGCCATTGCACCTGTCAAAGTGGGTGGCTGGGGAGACAAAGCCATCCACACAAGAAGACACAAAAAGGTTCCAAGGATCACCAAAGACAATCCAATAATGCAACAAAGTTTACAACAATAAAAACAAAGTTCACATAGTAACGAAAATCAAGAGAGACCATAATAAATTCACTTTGAGAAAGAGAGCTATTCATGGTGCCCTGGAGCATCTCATTGAGCTCAAGTGGTATAGTCGATTGCTTGGGCTGTGATTGGCTGCTGGTAAATGAGTAAAAGCATTTCCGTATAAATACTAGCTTGATTCCAGTCATAGTTTGCAGGCTTTATATTGAATTACCAGCTGCTGCTTGGTATTTTCGGTTGTGTCTGATTGCGTTTGTGTATTAGAAATTTTGGTCAGTTCATGTTCGGGGTCCAAGTGTTCATGGAATCATTGCAGCAGTTGTAGGTATTTCTCCACTTAGAAATACCAGAAAAGGAGAGCCTTCTTCGGCAGGAGAGCGAAATGGAAGAGGCCTAGAGTGGAAAGAAAGAAGAGTGGCATGTGCCAAGTATGAAAAGTCAGGGATTGCCGGTTCCAGCCACCTCGGCATGGAACTCTAAGGACAGCAATGCCAGTTCACAAGCCTCAAAAAGGCCAGAATCACCCGTCCCTTCTACTTCTGGGTGGAAAGGCGAGAACGTGAGAAAGGGCGAGGAGTATTATGAAGGGCTTCGGGATAAATACACGGATTATATTTTTGGCACTGAATTCCTGTCAGTACCAGAGACCTTACAAGCAATAGAGCCAAGGATCATCTCCCTGCTGACAAAGGACCCCAAAACATAAAAGTTTGTGGGGCTCAGCAAGGAGTCCATTGAGGAGGCCATCAAAACTCTCAAGCTTAAGGCAAAAGCTGTAGCAAGGAGAAGTCATGCCATGTGGGACGTCCTGCTTGGTACAACCGAAGAAGCAAAACATTTGGCGGGAATGTCTCTGGCAACAAAGTCGCTTAAGTTACAGACAGAATACACGGGAACCCGCAAAACATGTATAACCCTGCATGGGGTTCCCATGGACATAAGCAATGGCCACGTCAGAGTGTTTTTTGCCAGGTATGGAAGGGTGGTGGAGGAGAGCTCCGTCATATCTAAGGCAGGCTTTGCAACTGGAGACATTATCCTGCAGGTGACGGTGTCACGAAAACAATTCACAGACATCCTGAATATCCTCACCTGCAGGGGTCGCTTGATCTTTGTGGTGGTGGAGGGCAGGAAGCCATTTTGTTGGGTCTGCGGGGACTTGGACCACGTAGCTAAAGCATGTCCAACCAAAAACCCGGCCCCAAAGACCCAACCTGCACAGCAACCAGTAGCACCAAAAGAAATAGCAACCCCAAATGTGACAACTACTGCGAAGGAGGGCAAATGGCAGACAGCTGGGAAGAAGAAGAAGTCCAAGATGCCTCCACCACCAGAAAAGCTGCCTCTGTCACCCAAGTCGCCACCCAAGCAGGATGTCCCCCAGGGGAAAAAATCCCCACAAAAAGCAAAAAAAACCAGTGGCAGAAAAACCAACAATGGAAATACCAGTGGTGGAGATTCCAGCAGAGACAGAGGAAGAGGATGAAATGGAGGTACAACCCAGATATCCCAGATCGTTTTTACTAAAGAGATGCAGGGAGGAAGAGGAGCAGCCAGATAACCCGAAAGTGTTGCGCAAAAGCAGGAGTACCGAGAAAATCAAGCAGAAATGCTCATCATTGCTGGTGTCTCCTGAGAGACAGAGACTTTCATATGCTGAGAAGGCAAAGAGTCTTCCCTCTTCCCCACCAAAAACTTCCCCAGTCCCCGACCTTCAAACTGATCCTGCTTTTTTCTAATCCTACTCCCACTACCACCTGTACAAAGAAAAAAAACCTCTTCCCCATGAAGATTGAGAAAAAGAAATTTCGAAAGAGTGGTCTGCGCAGAGACGCAGTCTGTTAAAGCCACTTTTAAAATTGTCCTCTGTAGATAATATGTCCACAGAGGATCCTACGAACTTTCCTCAGGCCTCTGGAGTACTTAACTTTGTTCAGAGTACAAGGGGTAACCTGCAGCTCTGGGAACACATAGCGGAAGCAGAAAAGCTATACCCTAAAATTAGTATGTTCCGGAGTAATACTCCAGAACTTAGAAAAATGAGTAAAAATTGTTCAGGGAGGGTCCCCGTTTTGCTCCATCCCTGCTTATATAGGGTAGTCAAACTAACTTACTCTATGGATGTTGGCGGCATTGTCGTAAATGGACGGATTATGTCCGATGTAGGAACTGGTTCCCTAGGACGGTTCGTCAGGGTTCTTGCCCCCAAAGATTTCTACCCGGTATGTGATTAGAAGTAATTTTTCTTTTTTCTCATTTCAGGTCTAACAGATGTCAATCAAGTTAGCTAGTTTGAATGCGAAGGACTTGAGGAATCAGCGTATGGTAGCTCGCCAGCTTCAGGACCTCTTGTCGTTCGGCGTAGATGCAGCCATGATCCAAGTGACTCACTTTGTTTGCGACATCAATGCCCGTGTGCTGTCTAACAACTTTGTTGTCTATTCAGCATATGGGAACCTATTGGCCAGAGGAGTTTCTTTTCTGGTCAAGCATACCCTGGACGCGAAGGTGGACCTTGTTCATGTCAGTGCCTAGGGCTGGTTGATCGTGGCCGATATTGCAGTGAAAAGCAACTTGTTTCGTCTGATTGCAGTTTATGTACCCAATAATCGAGAGGAGCGAGTCTCGTTTCTTCGGCTGCTGGAACCTTTTCTGGTTGATTCTTCATGACTAGTCCTAATGGGGGACTGGAATGCCATCCTGAACTCCAAGTGGGATAGAGGGAGGGGTGTTAGCGAATGGAGTGGTGATCGTAGCCTAGTTGATCTGATTAAAAAATTTGGTCTCGTTGATAGATACCAGGTTGATCATCTGGGTGGGAAGATGTGGATGAGGATGCATAGTTGGCCTTATACCTGGGTATCTAGTTACCTGGGGGAGTCATTGGGAGAATAGAATTAGGTGTTTCACCACTGAATATAGCCAACAGCTCAAACTAGATAAGGCTAACAAGGTGAAGACGCTTAAAGCTAATTTTTTCTGGGCAAAGGCTGGTGGTGATCTCCTAGAGATAGCCTTAGCTAAGAAGGACTAGCGAGCGTTACATGGGTCAAGTAATTAGACATTGATCAATTTAGATCAGTCCAAGGCATTTGATAGGGTTGACCATGGCTACCTGGTGGCTGTCCTGCAGGCTGCCGGATTCGCACCCAACTTCTGCCACTGGATTAGTCTCTGTATAAATCCTCCACGGCTGTGGTACAGGTGAATGGGAAGCTGTCAAGTGCTTTTGTGTTGTCTAGGTCGGTCCGACAGGGTTGTCCACTGTTGTCCTTACTTTATGCTTTGGCATTGGAACCTTTCTTTTGCCGACTAAGGGACAGGATCTGCAGTCCGGCCCTATGTGGAATCGCTGACCCTGATGGAGCTCGAGCCAGGGTTTCCACATACATTGATGACGTCACTACTTTTGTGTCCTCCCAGAGTGACATCAAGGTGGTACAGAAGGTGCTTGAATGATATGAACAGGTGACAGGGGCCAAGATTAACTGCAAAAAGTCTTCCGGTTTGCGGTTAGGTGCCTGAAAAGGTGCTACCTTCCCGGGGCCTTCGACTGGATGGACAACCTTGTCCGCATTCTTGGAGTGTGGTTTGGGCCCAAAGTTGGAGAAAAATTGGTCTGAAGTACAGGCAAAGGTCGGCGAGTCAGTTGAGATTTGGCGTCGAAGGATTATTTCCTTAAAGGGTTTGGATGAGGTGTGTATTACATACGTCTTTCCCATTATCCTTTACCGGCTGTCTGTACTTCCACTTTGTAGACAGCGTAGCGAGGCGATTGAGCATTTGCTATTCTCCCTTCTGTGGAAAGGACGCAAACATCACGTCAACAAATGTGTCTGTTACCAACATCCGCATAATGGGGGAGTCTGGGAATGCCGCACTTGGCGAGTCACAAGTTCGCTTCAAGGGTGGTTTTTCTCAGACATGCGTTATTGGAAGACTCATTGCTAACGGGGATAGTGAGAGACATGTTGCCTAGCCTTACTATCACTCCCCTGGTCTCAAGGTGGTGCTGTAAGCCTCAAGGATGATCGAGTTTTCTCCTCAAATGTCTGGCGGCCTTGAGGGCCATTCCTCGGTCCAGTGATCTTTCTCGGCCTAGGAAAGTCTTCTGTCGGGGATTAGTGGCAGATGTCGCGAAGGATACACTATGCGAAGTCAGATGATGAGTATTGCTCGTATTGATCTTAGGTGCCAGGTTCGAAGTATCTCAGTAACTCTGAGTTTTCTCTGACTTGGCGATTAGCTCAGAATCGGTTGTCTTTCAATGATGTGGCCTTCATATAGGGCCTGGCAAATTTGCCAGATTGTGAACGCTGTGACCTTGGTTTAAAGGAGACGCCTGCGCACACCTTCTACCATTGTTCTTGGGTTCGCCCTCTATAGGACTGTGTCGACGAGTTGACTGCTCGTATTGCGCCGCGTGAGCTCCTGCTCATTGATTATGCATATGTCTGTGACAATGTATCACCCCCGTTTTCAGAAGTGAAGCGAATGGTGTTTCTGTCGCTGCTGACCACGGCTCGAATGGTGATATAGACGGTGCGACTGGAGGAAGTTTTGCTGGGTGGCTGACTTTCACATCAGCATCTAATTCGATATTTTGAGCATTAGCATTAGCTCAAAATAAGGATTAGATCTGATTGTAAACACTTAACCTCGACAGGCTTTAGCGAAAGGTGGGTAAATGTGGCTAGCCTGCTTCGCATGAATGGGGCTAGCCTTGATTTTCTCTTTTAGATCTGCTAATAACATCAGAGTGGATTCCTTTCGAACCCTCCCCTGGTTAAGGTAGAGTTCCTTTTTGTGTACCTAGTTAATGGGAATGAATGTGATTCCTAGCCTGTCCCCAGCATTGTCTTTTGTTATGATGTAGGTCGAGATTCGCAATTTCCCCAGTTTTTATTTAGATCTCGTCTTGGTCAGGATTATATTCTCCCCATCCATTTTATTTTCTCCTCTCCACTCCCTGTAGAAAGAGTACCTGTTGATTTTGTCCTATGGCAGAATACAGCAACCTCTTTGTTTTGTGGGTTGGTTGGGTCCAATTAACATCATGATTTCTGTTTGTACTTTTTGTTTAAAATTTTTTGTTCTTGGATTTATGTCATGCCCCTTCCCTACATATCATTTCATGATATATTTTTAAATATATTTTGCATTTATCATTCACAATAAAATTTTTATGCTCATTTGGGGGTTTTTAGGTCTCTGGTACATTTGAGGTATTTTGGTGTATGAAGGATTGAATGCTGATGGACATGTTCTTGTGGTGGATGATAAAATTGTAAAGCATGTTTGGGTCGTGAGTCGGATTAGCTAGGTATAGGATAGGTATGGAAGACCAACCTGAGTTTTGTTCCCCCACACCAAATCAGCCTTGTGCCACAATTGTAATTTTTACAATAAATAAAGAGTTACAACCTGCTTTATTTTTGTCTGCCAGCTGGGACTCTTACGCTATTGTTATTCTACATAAATGAAAAATATATAATCTACATAGCAAACATATATTTTTTGGTTTAGTAACTTTTTTAAATACCTTATTTTGGACAATTTCTATATAATTTACATCCAGAAAAGAAAATTATAAGAATACATAAAAAAATAAATAAAAAACTTAACTGCAGTCATTTTTTAATGAAACTTGTATAAAAGAGGGATTGCTACCCAAATCACACACACACACACATATTGGCAGACACAAGAATTCGACAATTTTGAAGCATTATTTTAAACTGGACTTTAAAAGCTGTTGAAACTGCTTGCAGCTTTTGTGAAGTGGGAGGAAATAAAACAAAATCTTAACTGTACAGTATAAAACTAGTTTCAGCAGTTTAAAGGTTATGACCTGTCAGTTGAAATAAAGCTGATAAGCAGCTGAACATCAATTATGATTCTTTAAAATGCAAGGGAGTAACTTTTACAAGAACTAGGATCAATATATACGCAGAAAAAGTGTTGAAAGTTTTCAGCCTAACAAGGAAGCCCTTCAAAAAAGATATTTTGATATTTGGTAAGTATGTTGGGCTGAGAACTTTTTAGCACATACTCAAATATAACCTTAAAAAATACTAGAAATCTCAAGAGGTTATGAATGATTAATATTTTAAATATTTTTTATATAACCTAATATTACTCAGTATTCAAAGGATTACTGAAATTTCTCCATGCCATCCACTTTCTAAAATCTGAGTAAATGACTGAATGTCAGTTTTTAAATCCATTTTTGGTCAGGTCAAGAACTTTTTTGCACTCACTTTTATATATTCATACAACTACTGATGCAAAACCTGGAGCAGTGCATTCAACAAAGCCTTTATCAAATGATGATTCTGAGGTCAAACATAATTTTGGGATAGTATCATTATGACTAACCTAAAGCACCCCAGTAGTAGCTCACATTGCTACTAATTTTTGTTGGTTTTACATTAGTGTAAAAGTGCTGGCTTTATGCAGACACTGCCACTTTCTGATAAATGGTTTCAGGGCAAAAATATCATTACCATTGACCTAGGGTGCCCTATAAATACCCAATGATATATGTTGTCAGGTAGGATTAAAACTAAAAGGGAAGGAATATAATGTAATGTATTATTATTAAAAGGAAGACCCTAATAAATATAGTTATTATCCTTTATCTTATATACTCATAATTTCTTTTTGATCAATTATTTATAATGTTACTAGCAGTATAGCCTGGCGTTGCTTGGGTATAATGGAAACTTTAAAACTAATCCATGGTCCTGGAGCTCAGACTCTTTGGACGTTGGCACAAAAGACTAAAAAGCAATAGTTATTTCCAGTTAAAGCGAAACCATAGACTGAAAGAAAAATGAATGGATGTAAGTTAAATTTTGATTTCCTGGTATTGATATAAAATTTTCTGCACTACTGTAAGAACTGCAACCTTGAAACTTCTGAATATTGTTTCTTATGTCTTTGTCTATGAGTGTATCAAATTTGATTAAAATCAGACCACTCCTTTTATAACCCGATTTATTCGATTATCGATTTTCAATATTTATCATGGGTACCTTGACGCAAAACCTAGCTAAAAACAATCACAGACATAGTACAACTGTGTAAATTTTCAAGAAAATCGGTTCAGCCGTTTTGGAGTCTATAGGTAATGGATACACACACACACACAGACACACAAAGTTCCATTTATAAATAAGTTTAGATAAATAAAATCTGTGTTTTTTACCTAAATTCCCATTTTATACTGTATTACATTTACTACAGTGAAAGTGGGTTTATCTTGGCATTATTATACTATTTTTATTAATATTATAATTAGTAATGTCAATAGAAGCTTAAAATTTATTATTTAACATAAAATCACTTAAAACAAAGACAAAACAAGTTTAATGAAAAGAATAAAAATTTTGAGGTTTATCTTACATTTTATGTGTTATTAATGAACTTAAGTATTTGGATTAGTTCTCACTTTTTATAATTATTTTACAAATTTGTTAATTTATGATTTAAATATTTATGATAATAATTGTAGAGTGATGTAATCATGTTATGTACCTACAAAAAATAAAAAATGAATAAGAATTTATAAAACATAAGCACATAAATAAAGAATTCCTCACATATGATAAATTCTTACCTGTTTGATATCACTAGCACAGTGGCTTTGTCAGGGCGATAAAAGCATACCACATCCAAATTTTTTGGTATATTGTTGATGTTCACTCGAACAGAATCAGGTAAAATAAATTTGCTAAAAAATGTAATAGGATTTCAAATGAAAATAACAAAAAAAAACAAATATTTATTTAATGTATTCCATCAAATAAAACGAATTTACCACCCAGACTAAATTTATCCAAAAGACAAAATTCAATCAAAAATAAAGTACTAAATTATTTTAGTTATAATTACCAAATATAATGAATTTTCAATGATTTAAAAAAAAACTCCTGTTAATAAACATAATTTAAATAATGCTAAAATAACAAGGCAATATTACTTCCTTTCAAAAAGATCTTCCTCTTTTTATAAAAAAACAGTATATATTCATAGAAATTAATATTAAAGATTATTGCAATGAAACAAAGTTTTGAAATTACACATTTTTGAATGTATTAATTTGTCAATGGAAGACACATCCAACAAAACTCATGTTTGCATAAACATAAAGTAAAATAATGCCACAAATTCTCAATGAACATGACTGCATAAATAAACAAGTATCAATTTTTATACCTTGGCTATTCTAATGTTCAGATTGAGAAATCAATTTCAACTGTTTCTTCAAGATAAATTCATTACCAGAAAAAAGCTTTTTTTATCAAGTAGTAAATGTATCATTAGTGAATTTTTTAAAACAGATGACATACCTGAAATGTCCTAGAATATAAAACATTGGTTGTTTATAGAACTCTCCATTAGTTTTATTTACAATAATAGGACTGTCCACAAAATTTTTCACCCAGTTAGGTCCACCTTGAAGGTCAAGAGCAATGTTCCAGTCTGTCCAGCCAGTCACCCAATGATTCAAATCCTTCAGGAAAAAGAAAAAGAAAAAAAAATGGTGATGATGTAAAAAGTCAAGAAAATATTTTTCACAAAAGTGATGCTATCAAGTTGGCCCAATATGAGTGAAGAGAAATGTTATTTTTATTTTCCATGCCATTTTCCATAATGGCAAATAAATAATAATCAAAGGTCACTCTGTCTTTGGATAGACAAACTGCTCGTGATAGTGCTCTTTGGTAAGATTTTTCATAACTAATAAAGAGAAAGTAAATCAAAAGATTTTATCATACAGTATTGAAAATACTTCCCCAACTCCACAGTATAGTTTTTGCTTGATAACAACAGGCCAACACATTATGTAGCAGTATTTTGTCTCTCAGTCACTAGATATTAACAACATTATGTGTATCTATGTATTTCTTTCTCTCATCCATGTTTGGGGAAGTTGAATGTGTTGGTCTAAGGTACATAAAAAAAGAAAAAGCACATTTTATTCTTTGTAAGTTGTAAAATTTTAACAAAATACTAATATACTATAAACCAATTAAATATCACTTTTGACCTAATCTCTGCTGACAATGTCTAACAGTTTTGTATATTTTTATATTACTCCAAACATTAATATAGTGGACACTTCATATTTAAAATATATGCCCCATTTTTATTCATTAAACAGCATCCAGTATGTCTATGCCAGAAATCCCAGCAAAGAAAATGTGTTTTGCAGTAAAGATTAAACATGCATCCCTCTTTGTAGGGACCCCTGTTTGATCCATGTGCTTTAACACTCAGCCACAAAGTGTGTCAAAACAAGCAAGGCTCTTTTTTTTTTTTTTTAAGGAAAGTACATTCTCTTGAATCCATTGTATTCACTTGCACGCAAATAACCTTAAGAAATGTATTAATCCGTCTCTTCCTTCCAGTTATGGGTTAAATAGCAGGACAGATTGGGTTCTATAGCCTTGGCCAGCAACCAGTCTACCACAGAAAGCAATGGCAACCTACTGCGGGATAATCTTCTGCCCAGTCAGTCATGTCTTTTTTCGAGACATGATCGCCCAAGTGTGTATCACGTATGGCACTTAACTGACTGACTGACTGACATTCTCTTCATCCAGATATATATTTTTATTTTTATATGGGGGATATAAAAATAAAAAAATATATATATATATGATATATAAATTTCTATATATCAGAACAATGACAGTCTATAAAATCCTTTTAGAAGATATATTTATTTTTATTCTGTCATATACAGAATTTTTATGCTTTATCATTCATTTGCCTAACATTTTTATTTATTATATATAGTTAAAATAAAAAAATTGTTTGTTAAACATTTTCAACCTTTCTTTTTTTTTATTTTAACCTGTTGACAGACCATAGATAAATATATTAGAAGGTCTACAAGATGTTAATGATGCCACAATTAGTAAACAAAGAAAAATAATCACAAAATTTCAGAAGAGCAATTAACATATAATGATGAAGGTGCAATGACAAAAACAAAGCAATTGCTGTAAAAAAAAATTTCCAGCTGTAAGCTTTTATTCTGAGACTCACTTTTCTTTCACCACAGTCAGATTGCTACTGTATAGTATCCTTTTATATCAAAAAGTGCTATGAATATTCTATGTACACTTTAGATAAAAAACAGTGCTTCATTATTACAAGAGTAATTGTGGTTGTCAAAGGATGTACAGCTAATTTGATCTCTTTTGTGAAGCTGATTGATAAGTCCTTTGTTTTTACTTGTTCTAGTACACAGTCATGCCTACTGCTTTTAACACAATAGTCTAATAGATGCTTTGCACAAAAAATATCACACAGACTAATACATTTTCTTTTTTTTTTTAATCATATCACCCTGGGCAAGGCGGTAAGGCTACTGGTGTGCAGTAAGAGTGAAAAGATTGGAAAAGAGAAATCCGGAAACCACATCCTAAACAGGGAACAAGGGATGAGCCTCTACACCTGTTCAATAGACGTGGGTGGAGTGTGAACTGGACGATAGTTCAGTCTATGTACTCCAATTGGAAAAAAAAAAAAAATAAGGGAAAGTGAAAAGATTGGAAAAGAGAAAGCTGGAAACCACGACCAAAGTCAAAGGAGAGTGTACCGGAAACCGCTTCCTAAGCAAGAAACAAGGCGATCACCTCCACTCCTGCTCAATAGAAGGAGGTGGAGTGTAAAACCGGGTGATGGAGGGTGCTATCTACACCAATAATAATTATAATAATGAAAAAAAAGTGATGGGAAGGATGCACAGTGGAACCTTGAGATACGAAGGCCCCAACATACAAATTTTTTGAGATATGACGAAAATTTTTGCTAGATTTATGCCTTGAGATACGACAAATAATTTGAGATACGATGATCGACGTTTCAAAAAATAAAAAATCGCGAGATTTCATCGGTAGATGGCAGTGTGTTCGTTTGGCTAGCCGAGCATTCATTCGTTTGTTCGTTCGGCTAGCACAGGGGTGGGCAAAGTGATGATATCGACCCTGGGGAGTCAATGGAGCTATCCAAGGGGTCGATAATTGTCTAGGCATTGAAAGGAGGTCAATAGACTCCTCGAACGATTTTCAATTATAAAAGTATTCATAAAAATGGATCACCTTTACTTTTGATTTTGTAGTCCCTCGCAGTATTTTTATTTTGCCTACATGTATGATACTGTAGCTGTTCACAGTGGCATCAATCCTCCTCGTTGTCATATGTAGGGACCCCAATTTTCTGCGATGAATCACGGGCTGAATCACGGAATTGTTGATTTGAAATGGAATCCCGTTTTTTTTTTATATAATCATTTTCCATTTAAATTAACCATTTCCTTTTTTTCTTAATATAAATACTTAAAAACTGTCTTTTGTGTTTTTGTAAATATTCTTATAAATAAATAAAACATGACCTTGTTATTTCTTTGAATTTTATTTCTTATATAAATATTTCTAATTATTTTTCCTTTTAAGACCTAAAAGAAGAATTTTAAAGTTCAGTTTCTGCACTCATACACAAAAAATCCTATATTATTAAAAAAACATTAAGAAACAGATCAAAGTCAGTTAGAACCCCTCCTCCCATTACACTGTCTCTGTCTCACTGATTAAGTGAAGTGGGATTTATAGACAATAGCTTTAACTTAAAAAGAATGAAAGAAGGAAAAAGAGCAAGATCAGAGAGATACATTTTTAACAATCTCTTTCTTTGGTTTCATTTTATAACTTGTTATTTTTATGAAATGCTACATTTCTCTTCTACAATTTCCTCCAGCCAGTTGCATGTTGTACAGTGAACATATTGATGCTGTGAGTGTGCGAAGAATCTCCTGTTTTTTCTTCAATTTGTGAACATTTATTAACATTTATTGTGTGAATCATGGGTTCTAAATCTAAGGATAAGGATGGGGATAAAAAAAAGCCCAAGAACATGATCTCAATGGAAATTAAACATGAGATAATATCAAAGCATGAACGAGGTGTGAGAATCGTTGATTGACCACTGAATATGGTCAAAATGCTTCGACCATATCAACCATTCTCAAACAAAAGGATGTGATAAAGAAGTTGCAGCCTTTTAAAGGCATAACTATTATTTTGAAATTGCATTCAGAGTTGTACAACGAGATGGAACGATTACTTTGGGTCTGGATAAGGGAAAAGGAACTGGCTGGTGACTCCGTTACAGAAAGTATAATTTGTGAAAAGGCTGTCACCATCTTTAATAACCTAAATGGGATGCAGCTGAGGAGGAAGGAGAATCATCGCAAGGCAGTGGAGGTGAGTTTAAAGCCAGTCGTGGCTGGTTTGATAATTCTAAAAGGCGTTCTGGCATTCACTAAGTTGTTAGGCACGGCGAAGCTGCAAGCGCAGATGTAAAAGGCTGTTGAAAATTTTATCCTGAAATTCAATTCTATTATTTCCCAGGAAGGCTACATACCTCAACAGGTATTTAATTGCGACGAAATGGGGCTTTCTTGGAAAAAATGCCAAGGAGAACCTATATCACTGCTGAAGAATTGAAGCTTCCCAGACATAAGCCTATGAAGGATAGGTTAACGATCAGTCTTTGCGCTAATGCTACAGGCGATTATAAAGTGAAGCCATTGTTGGTATAACAATCCGAGAATCCCAGGGCCTTTAAAGCCCATAAGGTGTTGAAAAAAAGATGCAAAAGCAGACCTCTCTTGATCAATATCTTATAAAACGACCACGAAGTCAGAGTGTTGAGGGTGAAAAGGCCAAAATGGCTAAAACTGATAGTGTGAGTGATTAGCTTAAGTAGAAAAAAAACAAAAGCCCCCCCCCCCAAAAAAAAACGAAAAGTAAAAAAAAAAGTGTGTGTGTGTGTTTGTCGTAGGTTAGGCTATGCTGGCTCATAGCCCTCTCTCCCTGCCTCCTTCCTCCTCCTCAGCTCACCTTCGTTAGCTACTCATCCCTGTCTCCATGGTAAGTTAATTACAATTTTATTCTTTAGATTTTTTTTATTATGTAATGCAAAAAAAGGAAAGAAATAACCATTTTGTACTGTATGTACTGTCAATTTCACTGCCTCTTCATTGTGCGTGTGTGCATGTAGCCTAGCTTCTCTCCTCCCCCCATGTTTATCTCGCCTATAGTAACCATGTTGCTTGTGGTAGCTTTGCTTCTCTCCCTCCCACCTCATGGCATGCATCCCATTCGCTGCTAGTAACAAATCTAAAATATTTTTTTCATTGTTAGGGCCTAATGAAAAAACCTAAAAAATTAAAATGAAAGCTTAAAAACTAATTTGCGTTTATCTTGGTCTTTCTAGTCTCGTGTGTGCGTGGTAAGCCTACCTTCTCTCCCTCCCCGCATCCCATTTGCTATTAGCGCTCGCTCAACTCGTGAGTACAACTCAACTTTTCATTGTTTTTATTAACATTTATTATTGTAATATATACATATTGGTGTTTTTACTCTATAATTACTATACGGTATATGATTTTAGTTATATATAAGATAATTTTAAGTAGAATTTTAGGATATTTTGGGTAAATTTCTTACCCTTGAAACGAATTAATTCGGTTTCTTTTAATTTAAGTGGTATTAATTGCTTTGAGATCCGATTTTTTTTTAGATACGACGGCGGTCATGGAACGAATTAAATTCATATCTCAAGATTCCACTGCATTGATAAAATTACAATACAGCAATACAGGATAGATATAAGATTGATCTGGCTATGACTATGTAGTTATGGTTTATTTAATTCTACAGTAGTAATAATGACCATTGGTTTCAATTATGACTAAAACATATCATTTTATTTGTCTATACTTCTGAAATGAGGCAGTATTTAACTTATTTACATTGTTCAGACTATTGTTCTCATCTTCATTGCTATGTTTATGACTTTTCGGATGTTGTATGTTCCGGCCTTCTTCAGGTGCTAGAAATTTCGAATTGAACCCTTTATCACAATCACTAGGGTATATCATTCTCATTTCATGTGTGATGCCACTTCTGGTAGCCATGTAGTTATCTCTCTTTAACTTAACTCTTCTAAGTTATTTGTTCACCACTGCTGTAGCCTGGTATGAAACTCTCAACTCTTTGGGTCAAGTCACTGGAACTAAACGTCTATATCCACTGGGCTATGTGTTCTTTTTTCTGGTCAGATTACATTTAAAAAGTCAATAGTTAGCATATTCATTATTAAGTTGTACATTAGACCATAATAATAATAATAAAAAAATCTATAAGATTTTGGTCTTAAAAGTTTGCAAGTAGAGAAATCAGTTTAAATAAGTTAGAAGACAGGTTGGTTAAAACAGTCAATGCTGATTTTAAGACTGTGATGTAAAATGATGTAAAGACACTAATGAGAAAATCTTCCATTTAATGGCTGAAGCCATTTGCTGCCATTTAACAGTGATGATATATCAAAACATAAATATTACAAACTGTAAAAGACTTTTCTTCTAAAAGTGATTTTATTTATCCTATTGATTGCAAACATATCCTCAATGATACTAAGTCTTTGTTCTCAGGGAGAATGAAATGCTATATAGCTTCTAACAAGTTTGGCTCTCACAATTACTGGTGTTTCTGCAAATAAAAAATATAAAATAAGGATAAGCCTTCAATCCCTCCTCTCATCAATGAATTTGATGTATTATTTTCTGCTAACAAATCAGGATGTACAGCTAATTTGATCTCTTTTGTGAAGCTGATTGATAAGTCCTTTGTTTTTACTTGTTCTAGTACACAGTCATGCCTACTGCTTTCAACACAATAGTCTAATAGATGCTTTGCACAAAAAATATCACACAGACTAATACATTTTCTTTTTTTTTTTTAAATCATATCACCCTGTTAGCCTGTGTTGTAGAGTAAATAATACCCACTGGACAAGACAAATGAACTAGGTTATACACTTTAAATAAAGAACTCTAGGTGAGTCTAAAAAAGTTCATTGGAGTTTGCTTAGAGTATTTCTAACAAACATCACTGTGAGTAGCCTAAGCAAGACTTAATATTATAATTGCTAGAAAATGAGTTATAACTGTGACCACAAGGAATCAAAACAGTTATAACAGGAGTGACAAGGATATCAAAACTCACACTGAATTATAACAAGTAGGAAAAATAAACTTTTTGCTTCAGCGCACATGATAACAGCAAATTTTAAATCACATTGTTTTAGTGTTTTCTCTTTGGTGTGTATAAAAAAAAACAAAAAGGAAAAAAGAGAAAAAACCCTAGATATTCTTCAAATATGGAAGAAATATTAGCTCAGGTGGTTAAAATACAACAAAACAGTAGCATCAGCAGTTGTTGGAACTCCAGAAACAACAACAAAAGTTAATTGAAATAATTCAGAAGAAAGTGGAAAATTCCTAAGTTCACTCCCAATATGATGGTAAATGCCATATCTGAATTCATATACAAATCAGATCATGAAATTACCTTTTCTGCTTATTTTAAAAGATAATAGCAAATTTTCAGAGCAGAATTTTCAGACTGGGAAGACAAGAAAAAAACAAGACTTTTGTTGAGAAAGTTATCACGGATAGAACATGAAAAATACTGTAATTTTGTACTAACAAAATAAACAGGCAAAATATTTTTATAAGAAACTGTAAAAATTCTGACTAAAATCATTAATGAGAAAAGCTTTTTATTTGAATAAATACTAATTGGAAATGTATGAATCTGACAAAAAAGAAGTCAATGATTTTGTCTAGGTACCTCCAAAAAATCACTGGAAAAACAGCACAGTATGAAGGAAAAGGCCCCAAACTAAATAAAAGTAAAGTTTTATCAGCAAAATGTTTATATTATCAATAATTTGATAGCTCAAAGTATTTTTTATTTAAATTTTTTAATTATTTCTAACACGTTCCAAATTTTGGTAGAAAATCGTTTTTTTTCTTTCATCAGTGCAAGACCTAAATTGATGCACAGTTTATTATTTTTTATAAAATATTGGTAAAAAAAATTTTTTTTTATATATGTTACCCCACCAACTAATTAATTTCAAGAAATGTCTAAAATTTCTACATTGGGTCCCAATAAACCTAATATAATTAAATTCAGGAGTCATTGGGGAATGCTAATCAACTGTCTTTTTTTTCTTCAATAGTCCCCGCTTTTCTAAAAAGTAGGTTCAAATTGTAAAAAATGCAATAACTATGCCAATTTTTATTTGGATAAACTTTTGATTGCTTTTATGAACAATATAAATTAGGCATATGATAGTCTGAAAAGAAAAAAAAATTCAATGAATAATGAATTTTTACAAGAATTATTTTATTTTTAAAAAATCTTTTTATAATACTATATAAAATTTCAAAAATATTTAAAAATTTCTTCCTTAACTGGGAGGGCTAGAGTATGAAATTAATGTATGAAGACTACATTTACTAATCAACAATTGAAAAGCTCAATACAAATGATTTACCCTGTCAATTTCTAAAATAAAACATTTTAATTGTGTGCATTCGGATTGCCCGTATCTTATTTATACGATTGGCCGTACATGATATTTATCATCAATTAAGTAACTTTTACATTTTAATTCTTAATTTTCTAATTTTGTTACAAAAAAAATAATTGTGAAATTCACAATTTGTGGAGGTACCTAAAAAGAATATGAAAAATAGATATTAAAAATAAAAATTAATAAATGCCATAACATTTCACAAATTATTGATTTACCTCTGTCGTTATTTTCATTGTTATTAAATTGTAAAAGTTTTTAAAAGAAAGTTTTTATATTCTTTTAATTTTTATTTTTCCATAAAACATCTTCAAACATAAGCCTACAAAGCTAAACTAACTAAAATTCCATAAAATATTGGATAATTGCAGAAAATTGTGTTAAATTTTTAATTTTAACATAGTTAAAAATAAAAAAAATGATTTGTATGAATAACATTTATACCAAATTTGTCTTCCATACTTGGCATTTTTTGGCCGGCTACTGTAAATCATATCATTATTGCCTCATGATAAGGTGATGACAGATGTGATAACAAGGATACAGTAATTGAGAAGTGCTGTTTTGAAACATTTCAGGTAGTAAGCAAGTAATTCTTGTTTCAAGTCAACTTAAAGTAAGTTTAAATTCATTAATTTGAATAAAATAATTTTTTTTTTTTAATCATATCACCCCGAGCAAGGCGGTAATGCCACTGATGTGCAGGGGGCTACATAAGAGTGGAAAGATTGGAAACGAGAAAGCCGGAGACCACATCCTAAACAGGGAACAAGGGATGAGACTCTACATCTATTCAATGGACGTGGGTGGAGTGTCAAATCGGGCGATAGTTTAGTCTATCTACTCCAATTGAAAAAAAAAAGAAAAGAAAAGACTGAAAAGGTTGGAAACGAGAAAGCCGGAGACCACATCCTAAACAGGGAACAAGGGATGAGCCTCTACACCTGTTCAATAGACGTGGGTGGAGTGTGAACCGGGCGATAGTTTAGAAAGGACTGGAGTTAAGTGGATAAGAGATGGGAATTGACCTTGCATTTAAATTCCTAGAGGATGTAGCCGTCAGGAAAGCAAATATACAGAAGGGAGTTCCACAGGCGGGAAGTTCGAGAAAAGAAGCTGGTGGAGTAGAACTTGTCGGCTATATTTGGTTAATCTAACTGTAAATGTAAATGTCAGCAAGGTGTGTTCTATTTTTGTAAGATTTTTTAAAACCGAGAATTGGCTTCTGTTTACAATCGATGAAAAATGGTGGAAAATTTGAAATTTTAAAAAACTTTTTTAAACCTAAAAGAATTTTGATTCCAATCAATGTCATTTTGGTTTAAAATACACCAGGGTATTTTGCTCACTGGAATTACTAAATTACTAATTTTAAAGCTTGAAGATAACCTATTTATTTTTAAAATTAAAATTAAAATTTAGGTATTGAAAAAGACTGGAGGTACCTAATTTTGTGACATATGCTGGAATCATTAACAAGAAGTGTGAAAATTTTAGATTAAATGATCTGACGCAAGATATGTTTAAAGGGTTTCAAGGATTAACGGCAAAAAATGACAGAAATACAGTTGTGAATTCTAATGAAACTTGGACAGAATTGGACAAATGTCAGAGAATCCTAAATCTGAGACATGATGCCAACAAAATTGAGGAAAAAAAAACGCATAAATACAAGCAGAAGGAAAATATGCCAAAAGAAAAATCCATGTTTTAGATGGGGAAGGTTACATCTTGGAGATGACTGTTTATTTAAGAATTTGAAATGCTGCAAGTGTAGAAATGTAGGACATAAAAAGCCACACTGCAAAACTAAAGCAAGGAAAAATTCTCACAGCAAAAAATTTGTACACAGCATTGCAATAGAAAAATAATCAAAGAAAACCAATAAAATGTATAAGTGAAAATTAATAATGTGGATGCACAAATACAATTAAACTTGTAATGATATCATAATAATCAATGAATCCAAATGGAAAGCAAACAGAAAACATATATTAAAAAAGAGTTTGAAAGTTGCAAATAGTCATTTGAAATTTTTTTTTTTATTGGTGAAATGTAATGTCTCATTCTGTAACAAGTGTGTAAAAGCTAAGATTTATGTGTTAAAAAGTACTACAATCTTATTTGGTACTGAGTGGATGAAATTATTTGAGCTGTGGGATTCACCTATAAATATTTCTTACAAAAATGTAAGTGGTCATCTGACCAGTTTAAAAATCAGAGTGAAAATTTCAAGGAAGAATTGAAAAAATGTTTTCCAGATATTTTGTCAAATGAGTTGGGTCAGTGTTTCAAAGTCAAAGTGAAATTCCAAGTGAAAAAAGGGTTGATGACAGTGTTTAAACTGAAACATAGTGTACCATTTTCAGCATTGGATCAAGTCAAAAAATTAGACAAACTTGAAAAAATAGATGCAATTGAAAAGATTTACTGTTCAAAATCAACAGCACCAGTAGAGAATGTAAAGAAAATAAATAATAAAATTCATGTTTGTGCTGATGTTTTTGACAGATGTTTAGAACCCTATTACTAAGTCCAGAAGAAATTTTTGAAAAGTTAAATAGTGGAAATATTTTTTGAAGCTGTATCTTTCTGAAGCGCATTTACAAATTGTCATATATTAATAAAGTGTTGCAGCTGACATTTAAGCTTGAACATGAATCATCAGAAAACAAACATAGTCAACTTTGTTTTTATGTAATGAAAGGAATTGTGCTGCTGGGATCATGCGATGTTGTAAAAATAACATGCATATGAGTACACAATAAGCATTTGAGAGCAGAAAAGGAAAAGGTCTAAGAGTATTATTTCTAGTATATGTGACTTTAAAAAACAAAATACAGGTTGAAGAAGAATATTCAGAGTTAACAAATATAAATATGCACAGAGGATTATAGAAGTTCAACCGACTTCCTTTTGGTATAAAAGTGGCTCCAGTCATATTTCAACAAGCTATGGATACCATGATTGAGATTGCAGTTTTGTAGTTGTTTATCTGGATAATATATTAATTAAAAGTTTTTCTAAGTAACAACATATCAGGCATGTGAAAATAGTTTTTGAAAAATATGAGAGTGTGGGTTCAAACACAGTGGGGGAAAAGTGTGAATTGTTTTTGCTTAAAATCAAGTACCTTGGAGAAATCAATGACAAAAATGGTTGTCAACCAGATCTGTTGATGGCAAGTGCAGTTAAGAAAATGCTTCCCCCAACAAATGTTATAAGTTATAAGCATTTCTGGAACTAGCAAACTATTATCAAATTTATATACCTAATATGCAGAATTTAAGGGCTCTACTGAACAATTTTCTTAAAAAAAGCCGTAAAGTAGAACTGGATTGATAAGTGTCAGAAGGCATTTGAAAAAATAAAAATGTCAGACTTATCATTACAGCACTATGATCCAAAAGCAGAAATTATATTGGCTTCAGATACTAGTGGGTGTGGTATAAGAGCAGTAATTTTACATAAATATGATGATGATAACACAAAAGCTATTGTACATAATTCACTACTGCCAGAAGAAAAAAACTACAGCTAGATCAAAATTAAATAGCAATAATATTTGCAATGAAACAATTTCACAAATTTATGCACAAAAGGAGTTTTTGGTTACAGACTAACCAGATATCTCTTATCAATTTATGGTTTGAAAAAAGGAATTCCTGCACATACAGTAGATAGATTACAACACTGAAATACCATCTTACCTAAATCTAATCTAAATCTAAACTTATTTATAAATGAAACTTTGTCTGTGTGTGTGTCTGTATGTGTCCGTTACCTATAGACTCCGAAACAGCTGAACCGATTTTCTTGAAAATTTACACAGTTGTACTATAAGCGTCTACGAGTGTTCTTAGCTAGGTTTTGTGTCGAGGTGCCCCCAATAAATATCGATAATCGAAAAAATCTGGTTATAGAAGGAGTGGTCTGATTTTAGTCAAATTTGATACACTCATAGACAAAGACATAAGAAACAATATTCAGAAGTTTCAAGGTTGTAGTTCTTACAATAGTGCAGAAAATCGATAATATGTATATATAAAAGGCAAGATGTTTGTGTGTGTGTCTGTTTATCTGCCTGTCTGTACTTTTTTCAGCCCTTTTATTTTAGTTTTTGCTTTGAGTTTGGCTCTATGTAGGTATAATTGTAGTTCTTAGTCTCAGCCATGATAACATTTACATAGAGGACTTATTTAGCCTTCAAAATTCAGTTTATGATGAGAAAAACTTATTTGATATCGATACGAGGAAATCAAAATTTGACTTACATCCATTCATTTTACTTTCAGTCTGCGATTTCGCTTTAACTGGAAACAACTATTGCTTTTTAGTCTTTCATGCCAATGTCCAAAGAGTCTGAGCTCCAGGACCATGGATTAGTTTTAAAGCTTTCATTACACCCGAGCAACGCCGGGCTATACTGCTAGTTAAATTATGATTTTAGGATAAAATACTAACCATACAAACAATTAGGACATGTGGATAGATTATCAAGATTGATACCAAAAAAAAAAAAAAAAAAATGAACCATTTATGAACATTGTTATTGCCATATTAAAAAGTAAAATAAAAATTAAAAATATACTATACAATGTAAGATGCAAATTCATAGTTACTCTGGAAGAAATAAAATTAAAAGCAATGCAGACATGTTTATTGCAGACATAAAAAACAACTAAAAGAAAGTAAGAAAGAACATAATCTAGATTTGAACGCTTCTGCACAATGTGATGAAGTACTGATGTACAAAGATATTAGGTTGTCCCAAAAGTTCATAAACACTTGCGAAGTGGGTCTAGTGGGTCTATCTGGTCCAGCACAATTGAGACAAGCGATGGGTTCAGAAATGGCAAGAGACACCGTCGGTTCCAAAACAAGACCGATTTGGCAAGAAAGTCATGTTGTACATTTGATGGAACTTTGAAGGAATCATGCGTTTTGAGTTGGTTCCAAATGGTCGTGCCATCAGTGCCGAACTTTACTGTCAGCAACTTGAGTGGGTCTACGAAAAGTTGAAGCAAAAGTACCCGGCTCTGATCAACTGAAAGCATGCTTTGATGCAGCAGAACAATGCCAAGGAAGACCAAAGACAACTTTGAAGAGCTGGACGGCATTAAGGTTCTGCCACATCCAGCCTACAGTCCTGACTGTGCTCTATCAGATTACGGCCTTTTCCGCTCAATGCAACACTTTCTGAAGGGCCGCTGATTCAACTCGTTTGATGAAGTCGAGGAAGCGTGTCAAGAATTCTTTGATTCAAAGCCAGCTGCATGGTACTTTGACCAGATCTGAAAGCTTACAGATCGATGGCAGAAAGTCTTGGAAAATGATGGTCTTTATTTTGATCAATAATTTTTGTTGTTTTTGCGAGTAAAATTTCAATTTTTTGCAAGTGTTTTCTGGTAACCTTAGATTACTTGGCGAGTAAAATTTCAATTTTTTGCAAGTGTTTACAAACTTTTGGGACAACCTAATATTATAAAAAGTGGATATCAAATAAATTTCATAGTGAACATTCTGGAATTTCAAGGATGAAATCTCATATGAAAAGCTATGAATACTGGACCAAAATAGATCAAGACATTGAAAAAGTAGTAAAATCTTGAAGAGGCTGTGCTCTGGTAGCAAAATCCCCCACCATGAAATTACAATCTTAGCCAAGGTCACCTACTCCATGGTAAAGACTGCACATAGATTATGCAGGTCCAATAAACATTATCTTGTGGTATTGAATAACTTTTACTAAGTTTTCCGAGATTTGTAAGTGTAAAAAAAACAATATCTATCGTTACAGTGAACTTCTTACACAAACTGTTTACAAAATATAGTATTCCGGATTCACTGTTTACAAATTTGGAGATTTTTGTAAAATAATCCTGATATAAAATATACAAGATAACATCAAATCCCAATACATCAGGCATGTAGCTGGCAGAATTGAAGTTCACAAAAAAAATTAAATTGGTGTTCAACAAGTTGCTACCAGATCAAAAAAGAGTAAAAACAAAAAGAACACTATTTTTTTTCAAATTTGGTGAAAAAGTGTTTTTCAGTACATACAAAAATGGAAAAGAAATGTGGAAAGACAGCATAATATAACGAACTGGAAAGATGTTATGGTAAAAAAATGGGAACCCAAAAACCACTGCAATCAGCTAAAAAAATGGTTTACTGAAGAAAGGCTTACATGAAAGAAAGAATTTATGCAAGTCCTGGATGACATTTTTGATTGTCCTACACCCCAAGAATGTACAATTACCAGAAAAATAAAATATATGAAAAAACTAGAGATTGACCAAAAACATAAAAAATACAAATTGGTGAACTTCCCAGAATGTTAAGGGCATGAATACTAATAAATAAAATATTTACTAATAAAAAGAAATCTCAAAAGTGGGGATGTTGAGTAAATAATACATCTCAGGTAATACAAATGAAGTAGGCCAGAAACCTTAAATAAAGAACTCCAAGTGAGTAAAAAATTTTCCTTGGAGTCAGTCATGAATATTTCTAACAGCCATTATAGCAAGTAGGTTAAGCAAGATATTAAAGATATTATAAACATTAGAAAACGAATTATAACAGCATGTAAATTTTAATCCAGTTCTACTCTTGACACATTTAGTGCCTGACTTTCACTTAGAACTGAGTCCATACTATGTGATATGCATATAGTTCTATCAATGGCTTATTTACTTATTTCAAAGTAGCTTCTTAATTTTTTAGCTGATTTTTGTACAGCTGTGGTGCCCACAGCATTTTGACTGATTTTGTCACATTATTTTATTTTCACATTTATTTTTTGTGTTTGAAAAAATTTTTGTAGTGGAAAAAATTCGAGCAGACAAATAACACTGTTCTGCTAGTATTTTCCTCCTTGGTACATTTGCATTTAAGTACAGTAAATTGGCAGCTAGATCTCATCATTTTACTGTTGAAATTACCAGATGTAATCATAAGTTCTCTGCTAACAGCTTCTTTACTCATACTTCTTACTTGTATAACTCTCTCCCAACTTCTTGGTTTCCTATCAATTACAATTTTAAAATTTTTGAATGCAATGTCAATTGCATCTTACTGACTTTATCACCTTGCTTGGGGTGAAACAGTTAAAAATAAAATTAAAGTTTGATTAAACTTGTGAACTTTGATCTCAAGGAAGTTGCTAGGTGTCTCTCCGCCAAGTCTAAGCAAGCTGGATGCGTGCGCACAATTGGGCAAACGAAATGGCACAAAAAATAAGAATGACGCCTGAATTAGTTGTAGAAAAATTTTATATACAAACAGAAAATAGAGTAAACAATCACCAATTGTCTTCTTTCCAAACCCTGTTTCTATCAAGCTGGCAACGGAACAGAAGTTTTGACCAATTTCTCTAAGGAGTAATTTGAAAAGCATTTTTCTTCTTAATGATTAATTCAAATCTCTGGTTGGCAATATCACTTCACTCCAATCGGAGTTTTACATTTGTGGCAATTCAAAATGTCTGTTTCATTTCACACTGAAGCTTTACAGAAACTGCCGAAGAATTGTCTTTAAGTGTGGTGGGTAAAGCTGGCAACGGCAGTAAGATGTCTTTGGTTCCATACTTCAGACTGGCACTTCGATCTGAGCTGGGTCTCAAATGGCTTTTTATCTGTGAAATCGCTTCCCATCCGGCTTTCACAGTAGGCACCCAGTGTCTTGGCGCTTATCTTCATCATTACATCTCTGGGATGAGAGCCAAGTGGACTCTTCTCTGCATAGCTCTCTCATATTTATGCTTGTTCCTGCTTTACTGGTGCAGGGCATGATGGACACAGGGTGTCTGCAAATCTAATTTTTCTGGCCCTTGTGGTAAATGAAATCATTTTTGCCCCCAGCTTTGGAGCAGAGTTACTTCTTTCCATTTTCTCTTTACCCGTTTTTGGGGGGGAACCTTTATGCCTCTAATTCTTTTCTCAGAGAATTTTCAATTTAGTTAATTCTCATAACCATCAACCTAACCTTTTCACTTGTCAAAGAAGCCTGGATACGCAAAATGTCCTATCTGGCCTGGGTTTGTCAGAAAAAATACCAAAACAATAAAATTGTCATTTTTATCAACTGTGTTGGTGAAAACGACAATTGAACTCCTCTTAAGCCGTTTCTGCTTGTCAAAAATAGTTGACTCGTCTGATCTGGCTGATTAGATTTTGTGTAAAACAAACACACCTGCATATCCGCAATCTTTTAACTAATATTTATTTTCAGCTTGCCTGTGGTTTTTCTTTATATTTTTTCCTCTGTTCATATCAAAATAGAACAATTCTCTCCAGCTGGTTCTTTTTGATAAAACTTAATAATAATTAAGTTTTGATAAAACTTAATAATACAAAACTTAATAATAATTCCGTCTGGCCATGGTAAATATAGTGTTACAAATAAACTTGCAGATAAAATCTATTATTATTATAAGTACAAAGTTAATCGTTCCGTGATTTAAAAAAAAGCAACATATATTTTAGTTTTCATATCTGAGAAACATAGAAATATTTGCTAAGCATTTAAACTACCTTATCTTCAGATGTTACCAATTATTGCCTGCAAAAGGTCCATGAGAGTGCTGACTAAATGAGAAAACTACACACAGTTTATTATCTTTTTATTATTTCAAATTGTTATCAAAAATTTTACCACAAAAGTTGTGAAAAATAGATGTTTGCTATATGAAAGTAATTTATAAATGTTGTTGAGACTTAAAAAAACTCTATAAAAATACATGTTCAAATACATGTTCAAATTCAATCTACAATTAAAATTTTAACAAATTTAAAAATAGACATGTAAAAGCAGACTTGGTGTCACCACATGCAGACATCATAGTAAGCACATCATGTTACTCTTTTTAACCAATAGAAACACAAAAAAAAATATTAAGTTTTAACATTTATTTAGAGCGTATTTCTGGCCTATATAAGAATTATCGCACCCGGCCGGAAGCTACGGCCGGCTGCTCAAATGTCTAAAATGCGTCACTCCGGAAAAGAAAGCGAGGCCATCAATTTCCGGTGACTCAGCATTTCCAGGGACCAAAACGCTGAAAAATAACAACAAAGCGAAGTATAAACACACACAAGCGCTCGCACACAAAAACAATGCTCTGAAACTAATCTATATACACATGGGGTGCAAACAAAACCCATGTGTACATTCGAAAGTGGAGAGAGAAATTTTTTCTAACCAAACAGGATATTACTAGCTCGGCAATGTTGCAGACCATAGCCGACAGAACATGGCCGATGTTTCTCAACCAAAAGGAGAGGGACCTGGGGTCGAGCGACGCGCTCCCCCTACCACCTGCGCCTGGCCGACCTTTGCCACTCGCCATAGCAGCAGCCGCAACCAAATTCCAGCAGCCCAGCAGCAGCCGCCAGAAGCCAGCAGGAGCAGTCACGCAGTAGCAGCAGCCGTCCTTAGCCCAACCTGCCAACTCCAGCAGCAGTAGCAGCCACATTCTACAACAGTCCTTTTTAGGACTCTCTGTTTACATTGATATAGTCCTTTTAAGGGCTTCCCGTTTCTGATATGCACAAGTCCTTTTAAGGGCTTCCCGTTTCTGATATGCACAAGTCCTTTTAAGGGCTTTTCAACTACATATGCAATAGCCCTTTTCAGGGCTAACCTACCTGAGCAGCAGGAGCAGTAGACACAGCGGGCGCACCAGGCAGAAACCGGCAGATCCCGGCTACACTCACGACCGTACGTCTAAAGACAGCCGGAGCGGAATTTACAACAACCAACTTCGCACCAGTACTACCCAACCAGCTACCGGCTTACCGTCTTGGAACCTAGCGATCCCATCAATCAGCACCGGCGACCCAACGAAGTTTCTGTAAAACATTATTTTGCCGGTTTAGGCAAATAAAAACTTGGTTGAAACGTATGAACCTTCGATTTCGTTGTCCTTGATTCGATCCTATTACTTTAACTCACAGCGGGGTTAACGGCACCTTTTCTGTCGATAGCCCCGCTACAGAATGGATCAAAAACCAAATATGAACTCCCAGAAAGCACACACAGTGCCTTCATTTACTCACACTACACTGAAGTAAGTCTACTCATTCAGGCACTCACACCATACAGACTGATAAGTGAGATAAAATACTTGCCCAAACACCAAACTATGCCAACTGAGGAAAAAAAAAACTTCCTAACGGAGTTAACTCTAGTCATAAATACATACATTTTCACACCTACATATATTATACTCACACTCATTCATCCATACATACAGACATTTTTCCCAAAACTTTATTTCTCTAGACTTTCTATGAACCCTCTTTAACCCATCTTTTCTTTTTTACTCAATAGTTACCATTGCTGTGTATAAATTGCATACAAATTTGTTCAACGATGTTTCATTTCTCATTTGGAGGATTCATTTCTTTCTCTCATTTACCAACCAAAACATTACTTTCTCTTTCCTCTAAAAGAGATTAGCAGTAAACACCTTAATTCAACTGTCAGCAACAGCACGCGCAACAATGTACACTTGCAAATGATGAAATAAAATATATTAAAATATATATTAAAATAAATGTTCAACTTTCATTTGTGAAAAGAATATTGACTTTGTTACACCCTTATTTGATGCAATCAAGTCATATGCAGATCACTTGTAAAATTTAAACTAGGATCACAAATGAAAGCTTTACTCAAAATAAACATATAACAAAATAAGATTTGCATTAAAAAATAAAAAGGAAAGTATATCTACCTGGATAATGTCTTTGCTGTAACTTTCTGCTCTGCTCCAACTTCCAAGGGCTACTTTAGGATAATTCCATGGATATGACCCAACACATGCCTCTGTTCCCAAGATAAAATAATCAGGGAACATATTATGCGTGATATCCAAGATATGAGAAGTATAGGGTAGATCTAAATACCAATGAACAGCAATACCTGATATATATTTCTTTATTTCTGGGTTTGGCAAAATCTGCAGTAAGAAAAAGACAACAGTTGAAAGGCTCTAAATATGAGTAAACAAATTCAGTATATTCAGAATTTTGAAACAGAACTTTTTTGAATACAAAAAAATTGTCTTTTAATATAGGCAACACATCTGTTAGTGCAAAGATTTACAACTTGAATATTTGAAGTAATAAATAACTTAAAGAGACTGTTCATGGAGAATGGTTGGATCAAATTTTAGGAGGCAGGTAGGAAGGGACTAGACCCCCCCCCTATCCTCATGTGGGATAAAAAAATAAAACTGGAGGAAGTTGAACTGGAAAAATGAGAAGAGGTTCCCAATAGAAGGAAGTGGATGCTGGAGCATGGGTTTTATAAGCCCACACCAGTTAGGGCTGATATGATGCACATGTCATTACAAGGACTGTCCAATGAAATGGGGACTACCCCCAGATTTTCATGAACCTAGATGCACAAGGTCCATTTGTTGTCAGCATGAGACAAAGTAGTGTTGTATCAGAAAAAGGACACCATAAACACCTATTAAAAAGCCTGCTCCTTGCAAACTGAACCAGAGAAGTGCCAGTGGGCTGCCTCAGAAGTGAAGGGGAGAGTGGACCATGCATGCAGGATAGGAATGAGGTGCTGGGCATGTAGCCAGGCTGGTCATTTTGCTGCAAACTACCCAGGAAGAACATGTTGATTCTGCAGGGAACCAGGACACGTAAGGATGCCGGAGGCATGAAAGATGGTCAGGGTCCCCCTATAGTAACAATAAAGAAAGGCTATTACTGACAGCATCCATGTTTGTGTGAGCAGAGAATTGTCACTCCAGGGAAAAAAAGGTTGAGGTGTTCTCCCTGTTGACCCAGGAGGGAGAACTCATCTGTGGGGCAGTGGTGGGTGGGTCAGCAATGATAGATATGGGGGAGTCAGTTTGCCTAATGAAAGCGGAAGGGTATAAGTTCCTGAGAAATCAGGAGTGGATGAGAAGGCCTGATTAATCAGGCAAATAGTAACCCATGAAAATAAAAGAAACAGTGAAGCTTCCAGTGAAAACAGGAAAGACTTTGAGTGTCCATAACTTTTATGTTGTAGTGAACAAAACAAGATCTAGATTTAAAATTCAAATGCTAAGCACTGACTCATTGATTTTGTTAGAAATTAAAAAGACTAGAATTTACAAACTTTGCTTAGCACACATGCAAAAGTGAATCCAAAACAAAACTCATGAAATTTCACACCTTGATGCAATTAAAAACTAGGAAACATCTAAAAACAAAATTCAAATAATCTTAAATCCTCAGAAACAAATTATTTTACAAACCTTTTCAAGCCCCACAAACAAATTAAAAGACGGGCAAGTTCGCCTGTCACCAGAGAGAAGATGATGAGTGTATTAACATGTCCCTTGACAAACATCAAGCAATCGTTATTATCGCCATCTTTCTCTCTCATCTCTTTCCTTTTCACCATTCACCCGTCTGTATCTTTTTATACCTGATAAATGAATGGAACCCTTTAAGACTGAGTGATTACTTCAAAGACATTCCTACCCAAAGATAACGCCCATACATAGATACATACATACATACGTTCCTGCCTACATTTACACAAGTTACTACTATGAACTCTTGATACCCCTAACTTCTTAATACTGTTTCTCATTGAACATTTAACTTCTACCAATTCATGTTATTCTTTTCTATTAATAAATTTCTATTTAAACATATAAAAGGTATACTTTTATTCTTCCACAAAAACATCTTCTGATAATTCTAATGAATGTTGTCTGTGTTTGTGAATTGGCCTTGAACCAGATATGGCTGACCGTTCCTACAGCTACAATGTGACCCCTTAGGGAAGGACTGGCTATATTACCATAAAGAACAAATAATAATCACCAATCAAGCAGTATAAATTGTTCATCCAAGCCTAAAGAGGGCACAGAAGAAAAGAAATGAAAGTGTGAATAGAGAAAGAAAGGAGGTACAATTAAGGGTTGGAGACCCCATGTACTATAAAATTCACCTGAGAGAAGGAAAGCTGAACCAGATATGTGAACTGTACAGGCGGGTCTAGTATCATTTATAATCTGGAATCAGATGACAGGGAGAGGTAAGAGGGTTCATGCCAATGACCTGAAATTGGGAGGTAACTGAACCAAATACCAAGGCAAGGATGAGAAGAGCAACCCTTGTGAAGCTGGAAGAAATGGAAACAGACAAAGACTAAAGAGGGGAAGGAGAGATAGAACAACAGCCAGCAGAAACTGTCGATGGTGAATTAGGCAAGGTGGTCCAAGTATCAGCATGGTGGCCAGCAGCATTCCTTCATCTTCTGTGTCAATGTTGTTACGTAAAGGGCTTTGTGATGTCACCACTCAAACCCACCCGGGGGATTATATGTAAAAAAAAAAAAAAAAAAAAAGAACCTCAGTAATAAAGCCCAGAGTTTGGTTTTCCCAGAAAAGACTTGAGTGAGTGTGAAGAAGAGAATGAGATACTTCTTTCCAAACTCCTACCTAGTAACTAACAGAAGGGGCTGGGTTAAGAGTTGATGGAAGTCAGGTTAGTGCATCATGAAGAGCAAAGAAAATTGTATGTTGGCAATGGTACTTCACACCTGTCTAAACCCCATCAGCCTACTAAAGGTAAGAAAGGTTAAGGTTGACAAACCAGAAGAAGTATAGTGGGTTATCCGTTATAGTGAAGCATATATGTGTTGAAACAGATTAGTTTGATAGCTCACTATAGGAGGGATATAAAACAAGAAGAAAATCAAATTGTAAATAGAAACAACAATCTAATCTAAACTTATTTATAAATGGAACTTTGTCTGTGTATGTGTGTGCGTGTCTGTTACCTATAGACTCCGAAATGGCTGAACTGATTTTCTTGAAAATTTACACAGTTGTACTATAAGCATCTATGAGTGTTCTTAGCTAGATTTTGTGTCGAAGGTGCCCCCGATAAATATAAAAAATTGATAATCGAAAAAATCGGGTTATAGAAGGAGTGGTTCGATTTTAGTCAAATTTGATACACTCATAGAAAAAGACATAAAAAACGATATTTAGAAGTTTCAAGGTTGCAGTTCTTACAATAGTGCAGAAAATCGATAATATATATATATAAAAGGCAAGATGTGTGTGTGTGTGTGTGTGTGTGTGTGTGTGTGTGTGTATTTATCTGCCTGTATGTTTGTATTTTTTTTCAGCTCTTTTATTTTAGTTTTTGCTTTGGGTTTGGATCTAAGTAGGTATAATTGTAGTTCTTAGTCTCAGCCATGATAACATTTACTTAGAAGACTTATTTAGCCTTCAAAATTCAGTTTAAGACGAAAAAACTTACTTGATATCAATACCAGGAAATCAAAATTTGACTTGCATCCATTCATTTTTTTTTCATTTTTTTGCTTTAACTGGAAACAACTATTGCTTGTTAGTCTTTCGTGTCAACGTCCAAAAAGTATGAGCTCCAGGACCATGGATTAGTTTTAAAGGTTTCATTACACCCAAGCAATGTCAGGCTATACTGCTAGTTTTATATATATATATATATATATATATATATATATATATATAAATCAAGGTTTTTACAAATAAAATTAATGTATTTGATTGATACAAGATCGTTAAAATGTTCATAGGAGTCCTTGCAAGAATTAATTTATGTGTACATAGGCAGGAACATATATGTCTATGTATGTGTGAGCAATATTGCTGGTAGGAGTGTCTTTGAAGTATTTGCTCAGTCTTAAAGGGTTGTGTCCGGTTATCAAATATAAGAAAAAGGCAGACAGTTGAACCGTGAGAATAAAGAGGTGAGCGAAAAAGAAAGAGATAATAATAATAATAATAATAATAATAATAATCGCTTGAAGTTTGTTGAGGCACGTGCTAATTACTCTCATCTTTTTTCTCTCTGGTGACAGTCATCTTGTCCTGTCTTTTATATCATTTTGGGGCTTGGAAAGGTCATTTGGGAATTCATTCCTGAATATGATTCTGGCTTTTCTATTGGACGACAAACAAACTTCACATAGGCTAGTGAAAAGCGACCATAAAAAGAATTTGTTTCTGATAATTAAAGACTATTTGAATTTTGTTTTTTAGATGTTTCCTAGTTTTCTATTGGTCGAAAAACATTTTGCATCAAGGTGTGAAATTTTGCAAGTTTTGTGTGTGCTAAGCAAAAACAAAATCAATGAGTCAGTGCTTAGCATTTCAAGTTCTAAATTTAGGACTTGTTTTGTTCACTACAGAAGAAAGCAGTGTGAAGTATTTGTGTTAGATGCTAATAAGAGAAGGAAGAAGTTATCAGGGTGGATCAATAACTGTGAACCCAGGTGCTAACTTTTAAGGATTCTCCTAATAGTTATAGGAAGAGGTTATGCAACACACAGATTATCAACCAATTTACTAGGTGCTTATCCTCTTCCACAAATATAAGAGATTGTAAATAAACCAGCTAAATACAATGTCTTTTCACATTTGATCTGAAAAATGCCTACCACCTAATTCTCCTAAGGCAAAATGAAAAATTATTTACCTTTGAGGCTAATGGAACTGTAGAGTACTGTAGAGTGCCATTTGGTGTAACGAAAGTGTTCCTATTTTTCAGCAGGAAATGGACAAACTTATCCAAGGACAAATGTTAAGAGATACCTTTCCTTACCTTGACAACAAACAGTGAGGAAAATAAGTATTTCATTCCCTGCTGATTTTCTGAGTTTGACACTTTACAAAATTGGGAATGGTCTATAATTTTCAGGGTAGGTCTGTTTTGAAACTGAGAGATAGAATATAAAAAATTCTAGAAAATCATATATTAATTTTTTAACATTTATTTGTATTTTATTGAAAAAAATAAGTATTTCAACCCATAGCAAAACATAACTCAGTACTTGGTAACAAAACCATTGGCAAGCACAGCAACTAGATGTTTCCTGTAGCTGATTACCAAGTTTTTACAGATCCCAGAGGTGATTTTGGCCCACTTCTCTTTGCAGATCCTCTCCAAATCCTAAAGTCCAGAAACTGACTAGGCCACTCCATTACTTTAATGTGCTTCTTCTTGAGCCACTCCTTTGTTGTCTTAGCTTTGTAAGGTGGCAAACTCCGAAAAACCAGCAGGAGATGAAATACTTATTTTCCCCACTATAACTGTCACAGGGAGAAACCAAAAAGAATATGACTGAAATGTAAAAAGATTTTTAACAACCATCTGAGCTAAAAATATTACACTAAATGAGACAAAAACAGTGTCTTCTGTGTCCTTACTTGGATACTGGGTAGGTAATAGGATAATTAAACCTGACCCAGAAAACTTCAGCCACTCCAGGACTAACCCATACCAACAACATTGAATTCCTTCAAGAGAGCTGTTGGTATGTTTGCATACTATGCTTAATGAATATCAAAGTTCTCCAACAGAATCCAACCACTAATTAAAAATAAAACTTTTCCACTGAATGCAACTATTAAAGCATTTAAAATTCTGAAGAAAAAGTTGAAGGGTGGCACACTGAAAATATAGATGAAGTATGATGTTTCAGATGTGGCTGTGGTGTTTTTTTTTTATCGTTTCACCTCAAGCAAGGCATTCCACTGCCACTATTGTGCTTGGGGCTACATAGGGGAAGGTAAATAGAAAGAGTGGTTAGATATAGGAAATGTCAGAAGGGGGGTGATAGGTAGTTGGGAGGATGGGAAGAGTGTTTGAAAAAATGGAAGCAAGTTATTGTGTTAGGAGGTGTCTATTGACCTTACATTTAAACTCCTGGAGATTGTAGTCATCAGGGAAGCAGTCATGTGGAAGGGAATTCCACAGTCAGGAAGTACAAGAAAAGAAACTGTTGGAGTAGAAGTTGCGGTTGCATTTTATCGGTTTCACTGTAAAAGGGTGGGATCTAGTTGCTAATCTAGTATCTCATGCAAATTCGAACCTAGAGGGCACCAGTGATCTAAGTTCATTGGAGCAGAAGCCATGGAAGTATTTATAAAAGAGACACAGGGAAGCCATGTCACGCTGGTGAAAGAGAGACTGCAGGCGGTCTGCCAAGTCAGTATCGATCACATTACAGACCCTCCGCTGTACCTTGTTGAGAAGACCAAGGAGAATAGCAGGGGCACCCAACCAGATATGGCAACACTATTCAATGCACGGGCAGATGGTAGATTTATAAATGTGCAGGATAGATTCAGATGGAAAAAAACCTCCGGGCCTTGCACAGAGAACCAACTTTCATAGCAGCGGTTTTAGCAATGGATTTGATATAATCATTCCACTTGAGGTCCGCTGAAAGTGTGACACCAAGGAGGCGCAGTGTTTTACTCTCTGGGAGGCAAGCCTGGTTCCATGCTAATGGGAGGTAGGTGCGATTGTCTATGATGGTTAATTGACAGTGGCTTTGTTTTAGAAGCATTAAAATTTACGAGCCATTTCTTACCCCAGTCCACTACAGATTGGAGGTCCTTTCCAAGCTTGGCTGCAAGGTTAGCTTTGTCGCCCACACCAGATTTTTGATCGAGGCGAGAGTAAACTGTGGTGTCATCGGCGTACATACCTACTTAGGATATTATGGTATTGGGGAGATCATTAATGTAGATGAAAAAGAGCATAGGACCTAGGATAGAGCCTTGAGAGACGCTCGCATTTGTATGGTAGCTCTGGGAGGCATGTCCATTTAATACCACTTTCAAGGTGCGGTTAGATAGGAATGACTGGATTAGTTCAAATAATTGTCCAGTTATACCATAGCTGTGCAGTTTGCATAGAAGTCCAGCATGCCAAACTCTGTCAAACGTTTTAGAGATATCCAAGGCGACGGTTCGGGCTTCACCATTCCTTGTCGAGTGCCTGGTATATATACTCGGTGATGGTCGTTAGCATATCGGCAGTAGACCTGGTGAAGCAGAAACCATACTGCTTGTCTGAGAGGAGCCTGTGTTCTGTGAGGTGCTGAACGAGCTGGGCGTTGATAATGGCCTCGAACAATTTGCCAAAGATCGGAGAAGGCTAATAGGGCAGTAATTTGCGGGGTCCGAGGGTTCTCCAGAGTTTTTGAATATAGGAAGTACAGAGGAAGATTTCCAACAGGCAGGAAAGCAGGAAGCAGAGAGACAGAAGTTGTAGAGCTTAGAAAGGACAGAGGAGAGTTCAGGGGCACATTTCTTTAAAACTATGATTGGGATTCCGTCCCCTCCGCTCGCTTTGTGGAGGTCAAGTTTTGAGATTATCTTAGAGACAAGCAAAGGTGTAATGTGGACATCATTCAGTTGAGCCTCAGTTCTAGGTGAGAAGTCGGGTGTAAAAACCCCAGACGAGTCCAGACACGAATTGTTCAAGAATCTCTGTGCAAAGCATTCAACCTTGTCCGATGAGGAGGTGAGGACCTCAAAATTATTGATTAGTGGGGGTATTGTGGACTTGCTCTTGTTAAGTAGTCTTTTACAGAGTCGCCAGTAGTCTTTGGCACCAAACTTAGCGGATGCTATGCGTTGTTTCATTCTGGCAGCAAACAACATCTTAGCCTCGTTAAGTATCTTTTTACACTTATTACGAGCTGAAGTGAAAAGGTGCCTGTTTTGGTCCGACGAGTAGCTACGGTAGAGTTGGAAGAAATGATTCCGGTGGGTAATGGTGGCCAAGCAAGTGGGCGAGAACCATGGAGACGAATGAGATTTAAGCAGAAATTTCCTGGCAGGGATGAAGGCATTGATGCCAGCCTTAACCCAGGAGGAGACCTCGGATGCACATTCTTCGATGGGAAGACTAAAAACGTTGTTCCATGGGACGTCACAGAGGAAGTCTCGGAATGAATCCCAGTCTGCTCTTTGGTAGCAGTAAGATATTCTACTGGTCTGGGTTTCTTGGGTCGGGTGGGAGAGAAATGAAATGTTGACGGAAACTACAGTGTGGTCAGAGTTCCTGAGTGGGCAGAGTTGTTTGGTAGTGCAAGAGTCTGGGATGGAAGTGAAGCAGAGGTCTAGTAGTGAGTCCCTTCCATTGGGGTTGTTGGAGAAACGCGTGGGGAAGTCCACCACTTGGGTGAGGGATTGGGTGATTGAAAAATTCATGGTGTGGACACTAGCAGGGTCGGTGACAGAGTTCTCCAGCCACTTGGTGTGGTGGGCGTCACCAAACACAACTCTAAACATAAGAGCCAGTAGCTTTTATGTTGCAAATTGTACTATCCTTCCATATAAAAATATGCAACAGCAATAATCAAGGCTGTTAGGAAGTGGAATCACCTCCTTGATTACAGACCAACATTTGGTGGCATTCATGCTCAATAACCACAAGAAGGAATTGGCCTGGTAAAGAAAGGAATAGGAAAGTGTTCTGAATATCTCATTCTCCTCTTCCTTAAATACTTAGAGTTCCTGATAACAATCAGGGTTACAGCATTCTATTACAGAACATCTTTGTGGCTTTGATATAGCAGAAGCAAGAGTGGAGGGTTCAGTTAGTGATTGATATTTGGAGTGATTATTAGATTCTTTGGAAGGAGAACCACTAATTCTTGGTGCATGAATTACATCTGTAGTGTTCTGGTGTTCAAGAACATTTAAGTCTTATGAGTCAGTAAGTGGAATCACAGATTCCATTGAACCAGTCTCTACATGATTTTTAGATATCTTCCTGCATTGTGATATATCACCAGTTAGGGCTAAGCCATGTAATGAGACTATCGATTCACATTCATCTGCATATCGGATGTAGGTCTATTGTGGATTTGATTCTAACAAATCCACTATGTCAACCAGAGGATCATATAGACATGGCAATGTACTAATACTGGTCCTGGTACAGAGAGCCAGCTAGGTAATGAGTGGCCATTGGAGGAATGGTGCTGATATGAAAAGAGTCAGTCATGAGGCATAGCATTCATGATGAAGCAGAGTAGAGATCTAATAGAGTGTAACACTTCAGTAATACTCATTCCAGTTGATTTTCTCTGAGTTTCTTGGTGACAGTGTCATTGTAATGTGTTTCCAGATAATGTTATTCTAACACTCACATTGTCCATTTCCTTGTGGATTATAAGGCATTGATCTGCTGGTTGCAATTCCTAATTTTGTCAGGTACTCTTGAAGCTCCCTTGACAGAAATGAAAATCTTCAATCAGAATGAATGTATGCAGGCATTTCAAACAGAGAATATCTGATCCTGATATTAGATAATGGTTTCTATTTTTTATTCTATGTTTGAGCATGGGAATGTGAATGGAAAAAGATAATGCTCATCTATTAGTGTGAATAAGTCAAAATTCCTGATGACAGAGGGTAGGGGCTCTTTGAAATCCATGCTGATTTGTTCTATCAGTTGTGTAGCCTTGGTAAGATGGGATGTTCTTGGAATGTAAAATCATGGTTTTAACCAAGCACATCTGGGGGTACTCAGTATATACTTGTTTTACTTTCTCAGCAAAGTAGGGAAAGTTTCCTATCCTAACAAAATGAGCTAATCTTGTTATTCTGAAATGACATCGATGAACATGAATGTCTGATAATTTTTCTTTGTTGATGGCAGCCTCACAATGCGCTTATGAGAGTGTGTCTACTGGAATATTATTTTTGCCAGGTCGATACAGTATATTGTACTTGTAACATACCAATTCTATTCTTCATCATTGAATTTCGTTATTTTTAATTTTTCCCCAGTCTTTTTGAGTGAAACATAAACTTTACAGACTGTGATTATTGCAAATTTTTGTTCCAACAAGTAGTAAGACCATTTTTTCACAGCCTCTGTAAAACACTATTTTCTGGTACTGAAAGAAAGGAACAAAGTTATTTAGATAGACCAATCAATATACTAACAAAAAAAAAAGTAATACTAAAGATTAAATGAAGCCATATTCTAAAAATATCACTCAAAGAAGAATAGATAAAATTATGATCATTGAAAGCCTACAACCACTTGAGTTGAAATTTTTTATAACTCTTGAATACTAGCCACAAATTTTGGTCAAAGAGATAAAATTTGGTATGATTTATTGTCATCAAATTTAGAATGGCCATTGTTAGTGAAAAAATCACTCTCTATTGTGAAAATTTAATGACCACTGATAAAATTACAGCTGGCTATGGTTTGATTTGAAACAGAATCTTTTCCCTTCATAAGGAAATTGTTGAAAGAATTTTGTGACTATTAAGAACAGGCCACTTCTGATCAGAATGAAAATTGGGATTCTCAGAAATAAAGTTTCTTTGTTTTTAAGGAATTTTGTGATGCTGATAAAAGCATATGGGTTTTTTTCTGACCAAAACTAGATAATTTTTTGCAGAGACTGAATACAAAGCAAAAAGGCCTAGATAATTAAAAACATCTCAAATCAAGCCATTTTCTTCTTTTATGCCACTTGTTGGAAAGAAAAGGTGATAAAACACAGATGTGAAAAATGACCACATACCAAAGTTCAATAAGAAAGAAATTTTGGAGCAATAATTAGATTTAGCCATTTGGACTAGACCATGCCCTTGGGCAGTGATGGTAACCAAGGAGGAAGGGGTCCAGATGGAATTTCAGGAAAGCTAGAAAAGCTTTCCAAGCCCTCAAAGAGCAATGGTGAGAGGCACTTACACAGGAAAGAAGGAAACACAATTAATCAGTTAACCAAAAGCATGATCGCTGATTGATCATTTGAAAATGCTAGCTTACCCAGAGTGTGTCACACCCACCCCTGCTGGATGCCAGGTTGAATATAAGCAAAAGTCAGCAGGTTTTTCAGAGAGTTTTTTTCAGTTTTGATTCCAGTCCAGGATTGGTTGAGTTAAGATGAAAGACATGTTTTCACATGACTGCTTGCCTCAAAAGAACCTCTGACTTTAGCCTTGTTCCAGACCACTGAACTTGAATAAAGTGTTATATCCTATAGAACCTGTGGAGTGGAATTATATAATAGTCTGCAAGCAAGATTGATAACTTAAACCAAATACTGTACCGAACAGAATGTATATATATATGTACATATATAACAATAATAATAATGCTAATACTAATAATTGTTATAATATATTTCAGTTCGTCTTGAAAAACCTACCGAGAATAAACTCGGAGGGGAAAAAAGGGGAAGTAAAAAAAGAAACAAACTAAGTACTTGAACATACGTCAAAATACTCGTAGAAAAGAAAAAACCTGAGACGAGAACCCTAACACTAAAGCGCTCAATACAATAGTAGAGCAACAAATAAGAATAAATCTAAGTAAGAGCCAACAGACCTACCTAGGTTTCACCTAATGGCTTGTCAGGGTAAGTCGGCTCTTACCCTGATGAGCTGTTAGGTGAAACCTAGGTAGGTCTGTTGGCTCTTACTTAGATTTATTCTTATATATATATATATATATATATATATATATATATATATATATATAAACACCTTATTTTTAATTTCACAAAGATTTTTTTTCTTACTGTAGCTTCCAGCTCAGTATTGGACATCGATGCAGTAGACTTTTAACCCAAACTGAACAAAGTGATAGACTATTGATTGGTTACAGAGACTGGGCTTGTCATGAAGGACGCAGGGGGAGGTTCACATTTGGTGCTGTTTCAACCAGGATTTTAACTTTTGGGTTGAGTACGACCAAAACCAAAAAAAGAAACAGCAGACAATTGAGAAAGGTGTGTGAACCAACGGACTTTAGTCATTTTGACCATATGGTTTTAAAAACACTCCACAACTATTTTTCTCCTCATTCATTGAAGCTTGCAGCAGCTGCAAGGCAAGAAACACAGTAACAGGTAGGACACTTTTTGGCTGCACCTGATATTTTTTTCAATTTGTTGTTGCAGCTTACCAAAGCCAATTTTGTTCATGAGGTCAACTTTTCAGCTCTCAGATAGAGAGATGCTTTACCAGTCATATAATATGTCGGAAGGAAAAATCTCAGAATTTATGGAGGGGGGGGTCACCTGATCAGAGACCCTTGATAAAGACAAACCTGGAATGTCTGTTGATCGATGAGTTTGCTGACAAGGGCATGGGCATTGGGGCCATGAGAGACCTGATAGAGCTAGTCCAGATGAAGGGCAAGACTTGTTAGGAGTTAGGGACAAGAAGATGTTTATCCTCACATATGAGGAAAATGTAAGAAATAGCTGTCTGACCTGTATATAGACATGCTCCAGAATGAGCACATACAGCATGAGGTGGTCAAGGTGGCTTTGATCAAGCTGTCAGTGACCACTGTACTAGCCAAGAACAGCCAAAAGAGCATAGGAGAGAGTGAGGAGTGGAAAGGCACAGGGGCAGAGTCAGGAGGTAGGCAGACAGGAGGGGAAAAGGAAGCCCCACCTCCATCCACATGGAATAGAAAGATTAAGCAGGAGGAGGAGGAACTGGATGAATGAGAAGAGGTTCCTGGTAGAAGAGAATGGTCATTGGGGCAAAGACAGTGGCTGATTTAGTAATGAACAAGATATTCCTTTGATATGGTGCCCCTGTGCAGTTGGTCACAAATAATGGATGAGAAAATGTGAATAGAATAATGGCTGAGACTCTAGCAAGCCTGAATATAATATACATCACCACTTCCCCCTGTCATCCCCAGAGTAATGCAAAAGTAGAAAGGTTTCTTAGGACCTTAGGAGATGTGTTGGCCAAGTTAGTGAGGGATAACACTGAGAATTGGGGCCTGTATTTAGCACAGGCCCTAGTGACTGCGAGATTTACAATAAATGAAACCTCTAAGTTCTTGTTATACTATATGCCGTATGGGCGAGATATGGTCTTGCCAGGAGACAATTTGTTAAGACTCAGCAGAAAGCACATGAGAGAAGACCATCACCAGTTGTAATCAAACAACAGCATAAGTTGTTCACCCAGGCCTAGCAAAGGATAAAGAGGGCACAGAAGAAAAGTAATCAAAGAGTGAATTCAAGGAGAAACGAGGTAGAATATGGGTTTAGAGACCCTATGTTCTATAACACTCACTAGAGAGAAGGAAAATTTGACCATACATGGGAACCTTATTATAGAATAGTAGAATAGACATGTTTAGTGTCATTTGTGGCCTGGGATCAGATGACAGGGCAAGTTAATAGGGCCATGCCAACGACCTAAATTTAGCCGAGATAGCTGATTGAGAAGTGGCTGAACCAAAGATGAAAAAGACAAGGATGCAGAGAGCAACCCTTGTGGAGCAAAGACATGGAGACAGATGAAGACTCCTGGGAGGAAGAAGAAAGAGTGTTAAGACAACACCTAGTAGAAACTGTTGATGGCAAACTAGATGGAGTGGCCCAAGTATGTTTTAGGAAAAGAGAGTATAGTATGGGAAGATAATAAAGACATCTTAATAAGCTGATTGGCATTAATAGATACCTTGGTAATTATTGCTGCAATGGTAGCAGCAATATGGAGATTTAAGAGACAAAGGAAGGTATCAATTTGTGATGTTTTAGTGAGTATGCCAAAACTTGAAAGGGGTGTGCTGTGTGGTGATTTGTATCCAGCCAGATTGAGCTAAGACAAAAAAGAAACTAAATTGAATTCAGCAGAAAAAGAAGAAGCAAAGCCGACACCTATTGAATGAACAACAAAACCTCCTATTGTGGAAAGAAGAATGGTAATCACAAAGAACAAAGTCATAAAGCAAACACGCAGACCATAAGGGTTGCTGCAAACCACATAAATACACGAACATGTTGCATCAAAAAAGAATAAAAGGAGAAGAAACCTTAAGGGGTGCTGTAAACCCCAAATATATAAACACAAACACATTATATGGAAGAAAAATAAACCTTTAAAAGGGTGCTGCAAACCCCACATATGTAAAATGTTGCATGATATAAACAGAAGAAGAGAGACATTTTAAATGACACATGATGCATGACAAATAGTGTTATTTATAAATTTTAGGGTTTAGTGTGTCATATACAAGTAAATGACAAAAATCAGTAAAGGGAGAGATGTAACACTATTTTCTGGTACTGAAATAAAAGAACAAAGTTACTTGGATAGTCTAATCAATATTACTGAAAAAAAAACTTAATTAAATATTTTTTTTTCTTCATTCGCTAGAAGTTAGGTAAAGGCATATTCTAAAAAGACCACCCAAGAAAAATAGATCAAATTACAATCATCAAAAACATACAACCACTTAAGATAAAATTTTTTACATTTCTTGGATACTGACTACAAAATTTGATCAAAAAGGTAAAATTCAGTATAGTTTCTTGTCACTGAATTCAGGCCATTATCAACAAAGTCACACTCTGTTATTGTGAAAATTTAACGACCACTGATAAAATGACAATTGACTATGGTCTAATTTGAAAGAGGATCTTTTCCCTTGAATAGGAAATTGTTGAAAGAATTGTGCGACCTTGAAAGACAGGACAACCCTGGCCAGAATAAGAGTTGGGATTCTTAGAAATAAAGTTTCTTTGTTTTTAAGGAATTTTGCGATGCTGATAATAAAAAAAAATGGTGTTTTTTTTCTACCTGAAGCTACATAATTTCTTGCAGTGGTTAAGTACAAAGCGAGAAGGCCTAGATAATGCAAAAATGTCTCGGGTCAAGCCATTATCTCCTTTTTTGTCACTTGTTGGCAAAAGGGTTGGCAAGAAAAGTTAATAAAACACAGATGTGAAAAACTACCACACAAAGACTCAATAAGAAAGAAACTTTAGAGCAATAATTAGGTTTATCCAGGCAGTGATGGTAACCAAGGAAGAAGGGTTCCAGATGGAATTTCAGGAAAGTCGGAGAAACTTTTCAAGCCCTTGAAGAGCTATGGTGACAGGGAAGAAGCAGACGAGGTTAATCAGGTGACCAAAAGAGTGATCCCTGATTGGTCATTTGGAAATGCTAGCTACACCCAGAGTGTATCATTTACACCCCCACCTGATGTGAGGCTCAATATAAGCAAGAGTCAGTGGATTTTTCGGAGAGTTTTTTTTCTCCACCCAATTCTAGTCTGGTATGGGCTGAGTTAAGATGAGAGATGTGTTTTCACATGACTGCCTGCCTTAGAAGAACCTCTGACTTTAGCTTTGTGTCAGACCAACCAACTTAAATAAAGTGTTAACCATGGAGTGGAATTATAATTGTCTGCATGCAAGAGTGATAAACTCAAACCAAATACTGTACCGAACAGAACAGATATATAAACATCTTATTTTTAATTTCACAAAGATTTTTTTCTCTTATAGTGGCTCCCAGCTCTGTCAGGATTTTTAAGTCAGTAGATTTCAGTGACTTTCAACCCAAACTGGCTTTATGATCAAGCAAACACAGCGTGGAACAGGGCCAAGTTTAGAATGAAGTGATTGACTATCGATCAGCCGTGGTTTGTCACAAAGGACACAACGGGAGGTTCACATCTACAAGGCTACAGGCCTTTTTTTCAACAGAAGTATGCCTGCATTCCATGGAGGTGAGTGTATCAGAATAGAAGGCAACCAGCATGCACCTTGGTTCAGAGCAACTGTTACAGCATTGTCAGGAAGCATTGGTATTGTCTCATCAGTGGAATGCAACAATGCTTTCCCAATTATCTCATTAAGGTCACTGAAGGCCTTGACTGCTTCTTGATTGAGAGGAAATGGTTCAGCATCAACCAGTGGTCTAATCTTATCTTTGAAATACACTGAGAATAGAAGAAAAGGCTAATGACTTGGTGTAAAGTAGTTTCATTCTTAGGGACTGATATCTCTTTGAGAAGTTTCAATCTCTCTGAATTAGGTCTTAGCAAGCCATGGGTTATGGAATATCCAAGAAAGTCAATTCATTTGGTTTATATGACTGACTTCTTTTCATTAAAGGTAAGATTATGAAGCTGGGCAGTCTCACAGAACCTTTCCAGATTTTGGTTGCGTTCTTGCTGTGTCCTTCCAGTAATGATGATATTGTTGCTATGGTCATATGTTTCAAGCAGATGATATTGTCTTATTATACCATCTATAGGCCTTTAAAAACAGGTTACACCATTTGTAACTCCAAATAGAATTCTACAGAAATGGTAAAGCTTGCTGTTAACCTCAAAGGCAGTGTATGTTTTATCCTCACTCTGGATTGGTATTTTGTGGTATGCACTTTCCAGGTTTAACAAACTATAATGCTTAAACCAAGAAATCTCATAGACAAGATCATCTATTCTTGGGAGACAGCAAGCATTAAGATGAATAAATCTGTTGATAATCTGGCTATAGTCAAAAACCAATCTTTTTTAATGATGTTCATTGGTTATAATAGAGATGTATTCTATTCAATAACTCCTTCCTTTAGCATCTTACCAATCTCAGACTGTGCAAACCTATTGTCATAATTTCAAATTGCATAGGATACCACACCCTCCCTGAATTGCAGTGGTTGTTTCCCCTTGTTTTTCTTTTTTCTATGTCTAACTACTTTTGATTTATATAGTTCTTGCTTTTGCTCCTCTCTTCTACTTTTTATTGGCAACCTTGGTCTTTCTTCATCCTCATCAGTTTTTTCTTCTGTACTAATGTCCATTTCTTGTTCATTCTCATCACTGTAGTTTTCTCTCTCTTTTTGCTCCCGTGCTTCTGTTCTCTGCTCTGTCTCCTCACTATAGTTACCTTCCTGCTCTCGACTTTGGTATTCCATCTCTACATTGTCCGACAATCATTTTTCTAAATTGATCTGCATGAGCCAAAACATGCTGCCCCTTCTTCTCAATCAAAGCTGCATTATTGCCTCTCTGCAAAAAGGTTTGCTTCTTTGGGATTTGCACTTTTGATTTTTTTGTACCATACTCTTACCCTTGTGGTGAAAGACATGATAATAAGGACTCTAATTTGTCTGTTCCTGAGGGCTGATGGGCTCAACTTCCTCTCTGCATGTGGTATCAACCTATAACTGAGGAGTATTTTAGCTAGAAATGCTTCAATGTTTTCTGCGATGAGTGAAAATGCCTTCAACGTCATTTTAACTGTTTGTACCATCCACAATGCGATTTCGTTGGATTGAAAATGGTACAGAGGAGTTCTATACAGTATGCAACCTATCTGCTTCAACCATGTACACAAATTTTCATCCCAAAATTCAGGAGCATTATCTGACACTAACGTTTGCAGTACTTCATTCCTTGCAAATACATCTCTCAAAACCTGTTTGATTGTAGATGCTCTCTGGTCTTTAATCTTAATTGCTTCTGGCCAACCAAAGTACCCATCTACCATTATGAAAAATGATCCTATGCTACTGATGTGTGCAGTATCCATATGTACTCTAAGTGATTGTTGCACCTTTTTAGGCCATGAATGAAGCTCTTTTTGCCTGAATCTTCTAATTTCATTTCATTTTGGTCATTTATTAATAAATTCTTCAATATCCTATGCATAACCCTGCCACCATGCTTGTAATTTTGATTTTCTGTGTGTCGCCATGATACTTCAAGGCACATCATCATGTATCCCTCTAAATATGTCTGTCTTTAACATCCGCGGAGCTACTATCACCTCCCCATTGTATATAATTGCATTTTCAATTGTTAACTTATGTCATATCTCCTTAAATGGCCACTCTGCTATTGAACAATTGTTTCGCTTATTATTCCTTATTCTTTCAATTATTTTGCTCAATACTAGATCTTGCTCAGTCTCCTTTTTTAACCTGTTGACAAGAAGTATGTCCATCTCTACCCATTGAATTATTCTGTTTTCTTCAGTTCTATGTTCATTGTGTGTTCCTTTTACAAACTGAAATCTCAACAAAGTATCTATTTGTTTCTGCAAACGGTTTTAAAAAGGTTCGTTTTTCCATATTTAAGATGCTATTTTCCCAGCACTGGACACTTAAATTTATTCTTTTCATGCACCATTCCACAATAACTGCACTTCACTTTGGTTATGTTCAACCTGTATGACTCCGAAACTTCTCTTGGCTGGTTGAAATCTCTGATTTGCTCCAGCTGCTGTAAATAGTCCACACTTAATTCTAAGTTCATATGGCTGCCTTGTATGCATTCCAGTACTTTTCATTTATGCTGTGGTTCATAAAGTCCTTCAATTGTTCACAGTAGAATCAGCTCATCTTCAGTTGACAAGCCTTGAATCCCTAAATTTTCAAATTCACGGTGCTTTGCCTGTCCCTTGAGTCTGTGTACATACTGCATAATAGATTCCTCTGGCTGCTACCTGGCTTCTAAAAATTTTGTTCTTGCAGCAATGACTAGTTTTTTTTTTCAGCCTAATGTTTCTTTTCATTATGCTGACAACTTCCTCAAAAGACATCTGTTCTAATTCCTGTAGAGATTTTCTTTAAGACCTCACACTCCACAGAAGCCATAAACAAGTCCATTATTTGGTTCTGTCAACTTTCCATTCTTGAGTCTTTGAGATTACACACTTTTATTATAGCCACAAAGGCTTTTTTTATCCAAATCTCGGCATATTCAGGATCATTCATGGGCCCCAAGCATCCTATCGGTGATACCATTTGTTATGACTAATGCATCTCACAGTTTCAGTACTCAATACATAGTACATCATTATGAGTGATGTAATGGAGCCTCGACAGTTAGCAGCTTAGTATTTAAATACAACTCAGCTAATTTGCATAGGATACCACAGTTTATTTGAATTCAAATTAAATTTTACTCAAACTGCTGCTACTGTGGGTTTCATAGAATTCATGAATGAATGAACCACAGACACCACCCCTCAAGATAAAGTATTGTATTGATGTAAGATTGCCTCCAGTTTTCAACTGAATGGAAACTGAACTTCACCTTAATAAAACTTGTATATTAAAACCTTATTTCTTTGTATATCTAGTATTTTTCAACAATGTTATTTTCAGTTATTCAATAGCAATTTACCAAGGAATTCTTCAACTGAAATGTGACATTTACTGTTAAACAAATTCTGGCAAGATAAAAAATAACAGGTGAATATTTTTTTTAACTTTTCTGAAAATGAGTGGATATGTCCGAAGAACTGGACCATAAAGGATCTGGTTAGGGTTAGTCAAATGTTTGTACCTAATAAGAAAATTTGAGAATTAAAAATATAACCAGAATTAATTATTTTAGTCATGTCTTTATCTGAAAAGCCAGTATAATAAGCCTCACTTGTTTTAGGGGTTTTATATAATGAACTCAAGTTCTAGTTTTATTAGAAACTAGTTTTTATTTGCCACTCTCTTTAATATGCATATTTGTATGATAAATGAAATATGTGGTTTTGAACCAAATATTTCCTCAGATGAACTGCACTATACATTAACCACTAATGTATCAACTGAAAAAGAAATACACAAATCAATAAACTTACCAACTTCTATTTATATATATATATATATATTACGGAAATCAACAAATTTTTTTAATGAAACTTGGTTATAAGCAACCGACAATTTGAAATGATTTGTTTGAACATTATTTTTTATTGGATACTCGTATTTAAGTAGATATTCTGTTTTTAATGAAACGGTATTATATATTTATTTCTACCGGCCTGATTATTTACGATAAATTTTTATTACGAAAATGTGTGCTATTTGGCAGGATTCGAACCTGTGACCTGCCGAATAGCACACATTTTCGTAATAAAAATTAATTGTAAATAATCAGGCCTGTAGAAATAAATATATAATACTGTTTCATTAAAAACAGAATATCTACTTAAATACGAGTATCGATAAAAAATAATGTTCAAACAATTAATTTCATATGTGTGTGTGTATATATATATTCCTACATTTTTAGTTTTCACATTCATCTTCTTATAATTTTCTATTTTGGTCCTAAAATCTTGATACAAAATTATATAAAAATCACTTTAAAAATATCTATGTAAAACTGTTAACTAAACTTCACAAATAAATCAACTTTGAAAAATGTAACATTAAATAAGTTAAAATTAAATCACATCACCAATGTTTTACACTGTTTCTGATCTTCATCAATGATCTTTCTGATGTAATCAGCTCCCAAATAGGCATCTATGCAAATGATGCCACCATTTACTCCTGTCTTAATAGGAAATCTTCCACAGTTGACAAGGTAACCTGATTGCTGCTCTTGAAAAAGACCTTCAATGTGTGGTTAACTGGGGCAGGAAATGGCTTGTAAATCTTAATGCCTCCAAAACAAAACTGCTCTCCCTTAATTACCACAGACAAACTTTCCTGTCTGCTATTAGTATGGCTAATGCTAGTCTTCTGGAGAGCAATACTCTGAACCTCCTTGGCTTCACCTTTTCAACTAACCTGAAGTGGAACAACCTCATTGATTCTATAGTTACATCTACTGCTAGGAAGGTTGGGTCACTATATGCAGAGACAGAAACTTTTTCTCGTCAGAATTGATCTTGCACCTTTATAAATCTACTATTCATTCATGCATTGAATATTGTTGCTCTTTCTGGTCAGGTGCTCCTGCTACTAATCATCTCAAGATTCTCAACTAAATCCAAAGAAGAATCTGATATGTAACTGATCCTGACTCGACATCTCAACTTCAGTCACTTTTTCACTAATGTGACAGGGGCTTTCCTTTGTCTTTTCGACAAATATTTTCATGGTAACTGTTCTGTCAAACTTTTTTTCCATGGTATCCTGACCATATGAATTTAAGTGTGCTACTAGGCTGGCATTCAGGTCCTACTCCTTTCACTGTTGAAATAATTAAAATGTATCTGCCACTTCTACTCCAACAGTTTTTTTCTTACACTTCCCACCAGTGGAATTCCTTTCTGTTTACTTGCTTCCTTGATAGCTACAATCTCCTAAAATGTAAATGCAACTTCAACTGATCATCTTCTATCTTCTTGAATCCCATTCGTCTTTTATCCTTTCCTCAATGCCCCCTGTATCCAGTCTTTTCTCTCATTGTAACCCCCTGTGTGCTAGTGGGAAGTGTGGTGGAGACTTACCTCGCCGAAGCAAAAGAAGGCGGTTTGTTTGCACGTGCGTTCGTAGACGTAATGGAACCGCGAGGCGAGCTCATGCGAGGCAGTTTTTCGAATGACACGGCGCATGCGTCATTGGTGAAAGTGAGGCTCTCGGAGAGTGGGAAATTACGAGACCAAAAAACACATAAAAAGAGCCTACTTCTGTTTCGGGTCACTTTTTGTAATTTACGACTCGAGAAGGCTACACCGGTGTTTGGGAGACAGCGTTTTGCTTACTGTGCGCAGGAAACGGAGTCCCTGGTGAAGCAGTGTTCCGGGTTCTACGAGTAGCAGCTGGCGGAGTGGTTATTAATTCGGCTACGAACTACACTCTGAGAAGACACAAATACCCACAAGCTATTTCGGCATCTATTACGATTTCCATTATGGACGGCAAAGTCTTTGATGTCCGGTTGATTCCTGAGTTCAGTGGCGCTGCAACTGATATGCCAATCGTCGAGTGGATCGAAAATGCAGAGTTGGTCTGCGAACTCTGTGCTATGGACAAAGTTGAGCGGATTCTTCCATTACGCCTCCGAGGCGGTGCTCTTGCCGTATACAGGCAGCTCAGCAAGGAACAGAAAGCGGATGCGGAGCAAATTAAACGGGCCCTCATGACCGCGTATGCGACAGATGCATTTGATGCATACGATCAATTTGTTACTCGGCAACTTCGCTCGGGAGAAACAGTGGACGAGTTTCTGGCCGAACTACATCGTTTAGCTCGGCTGGTTGAGGGATCGTTGCCCGAACGATGGATGATATGTGCGTTTGTTTCGGGGTTGCCACAATATGTTAGACAGCTTCTTCGTGCCTCGTCCAGAATGGAGACCATGACATTGGAGCAGCTTTTGACTCGAGCACGGGCTATCATGACCGACAACGGAAGCTGTAAGGAATCGGTCGCTGCATCCACTGGCAAAACACATTCGAATTCAGAGTTGCTCCCTGATAACTCGCGCAGTGAGACCTTTTTTTGCTACAAGTGTTCTGGACCCAACCACATGGCGAAGGATTGTATGCAGGGACACCAAGTGAGGTCGGACGGTCGAGTGCGGAAGTCTCACCGTGAAACCCGATGCTTCAGATGCCATAAACTTGGACATACATCATCAAGATGCCAGGGAAACGCCCAAGGGGGAGACGTCAGCGCCAGTCTCCTCCCTGAGCAAGTGAGAATCAAGAAATTGCCCGCCGTAAAAGTGCTCGTGGATGGGCGAGAGTGCACAGCTCTGGTGGATTCCGGCTGCTCACAGACGCTGGTGAGCAAAGCTGTGTGTCGCCATTGGAGACAGAAGGAAGTAGGAGTACTGACGGCCGACGGGAAGACTTTGAAGTGCCGGGGGCACGGCAGAATAAAATTGGAAGTTGAACAGTCTCAGCCCGTGAACATTGAGGTCCTGGTCGTGGATGGACAATTGTTGGGTTTTGACCTGCTTATTGGCATCGACGCGATCAAACTGCTAGGAGGTGTTCGCCTGACGGAATCTGGTGAGGCATACTTTGGAAACCTGGATGGATGTGCCGCCATTTCTATCAATGAGCCCGATTTCAGTGTGACATTCGATGAAAGGCAAAGAGCGTGGACTGCAACATGGAAATGGGCAAGTGGTCGCTCGCCCGGCGAGCTGACAAATAACGTGCAAGAGTACACTGTGCCAGACCATGCCCGGGATGCGTACGAGAAAGAACTCTTGCTATGGCAACGTAACGGATGGTTGCTGCCATATCCCGAGGAGGAACTTGGTCCACCCAAGGGTCTAATTCCCTTGATGGCAGTCGTGCAGGAACATAAGCAAAAGGTCCGGCCGGTACTCGACTACCGAGAATTGAACGGATTTGTAGAAGCATTCACTGCCGATGCCGAAGTGTGCGCACAAAAGCTCAGAGAATGGCGACAGCAAGGAGTTGATGTGTCGCTCTTGGATCTGCGACATGCCTATCTACAAATTCACATTGACAAGAAGCTGTGGCCATTCCAAACAGTTATTTTCAAGGGCAAGCGGTTCTGCCTTACACGATTGGGGTTTGGACTAAATGTGGCACCACTCATCATGAAATCTGTCGTCGACGCTATAATGTCCCAAGATCGTGTGATCAAAAGTGCCACGTCGGCTTACGTTGACGACATTTTTATCAATGAGAGCCTGATTTCTGCATCGCGCGTTCGACAGCACCTCTCAGATTACGGCCTAGTCTGTAAAGACCCAAAATGGCTACGAGACGGAACTAGGGTCCTCGGTCTGCAGGTGTGGGGAGAGAACGGTACTCTCCGATGGAAGCGGAGTGGACAGATCCCGGAAATTCCCGACGTGGTGACTCGTCGACGTGTGTTTTCCATTTGTGGGAAACTCGTGGGCCACTTCCCCGTGTGTGGCTGGCTAAGGGTGGCGACTGCATTCATCAAGCGCCGAGCAAGTGCGGTAACCAAGAGATGGGACGAGGAAATCAGAAATGCCAATCTGCTTCGTATGCTGGAAGAGACGATGACCAGAGTGTGTGAAATGGACCCTGTTGGAGGAGACTGGTGCATGAATGGCAACGAGATGAAGGTCTGGGTGGATGCAAGTTCTGTGGCCACAGGAGTGGCGTTAGAGGCGAATGGAAGCATCGTTGAGGATGCTTGTTGGTTGCGCCCGACCAATGATGCCAGGCATATCAATCTGGCTGAATTAGATGCAGCAGTCAAAGGCATCAACCTGGCCCTTCAATGGCAGGCTACAGTGTTGCATCTGGTCACCGATTCAGCATGCGTACATCGGTGGATATCCGACACCTTGACTGGGAAGGCACGTGTGAACACTAAGGCGGCTGGTGAAATGCTAGTGAGACGACGCTTAGGAACACTGCGGGTATTAATGGAAGAATATAAATTGACCATGGATGTCACGCTGGTGAAATCCTGTCAAAATCGCGCAGATTGCCTCACCAGAGTGCCACGCAAGTGGTTGAATCTACATAAGGAGGGAAAAGAGCCAGTCCCGGAGAGTTGCGCTGCAATGAGGTGCCGACTGAATAAAAGTCAGGTGGTTGACGTCCACCGAGAAAGTGGACATGCGGGCGTGAAACGAACCCTATACTTCGCCAGACTTATCGACCCACTAGTGTCGAAGGAAATCGTGCGATCGGTTATCAAAGCCTGTGAAGCCTGCCAGTCTATAGATCCGGCGCCAGTTCATTGGAAAAAGGGAAAATTGAGCGTGGAAAACAACTGGAGTAGAGTAGCAATGGACATAACCCATTACAATGGCGTGCATTTTTTAACGCTCATTGATTGCGGTCCCTCCAGGTTTGCAATTTGGCGGACATTGCGTCGACAAGATGCACATAGTGTCATTCACCAGTTGAAGATGATTTTCTTTGAACGGGGCCCACCAACCGAGATATTGACTGACAATGACCCTGCGTTCACTTGCAGACACTTTAAAGAGTTTGCAAACAGCTGGGGTGTGCAGTTAAGATTCCGATGCGCATATTCACCGGCTGGTAATGGAATTGTGGAGCGCAGCCACAGGAGCATTAAGACCATCGCAGCAAGGAAGGGTTGTTCCGCGTTGGAGGCCGTTTATTGGTATAATGTCACGCCAAAGGACGATGTCTCACCTTCCACGGCACCGGCTGACGTGCTGCATAATTACCACGTCAGAGTAAAAGGCATTGAAGCCAAACCCCCACCAGAACCACAGATTATCGGAGGGAGATATGAAGAAGGTGACGTTGTCTGGGTCAAAAATCCGCACGGCAAATGCACAACCAAGTTCAGGACCGGGCGGGTAACCGAAATTGTCAGCCCACTGACAGTGCGAATTGATGGGGTACCACGCCATGTCAAAGACCTACGGCCATTTTCAGGACCATATGCATCGTCGGGCGATGAAACCGACACAGAAGAGAGTGAGCGATTTATTTACTTGGGGTCAGGTCAACCAAGTGATGGCTCCGATGGTCCACTAACAGCGGATGCCGACGTGCATGACGAAACCTCAGGTGACAGCCCATCTGAGGACGAACCTTGTGTCGTACCCCTCCGAAGGAGCACCCGCCAGAAGAGACCCGCTCCCGAATGCACTTTTTGTGATGATGAGATCAGGGGGGAGTGTGGTGGAGACTTACCTCGCCGAAGCAAAAGAAGGCGGTTTGTTTGCACGTGCGTTCGTAGACGTAATGGAACCGCGAGGCGAGCTCATGCGAGGCAGTTTTTCGAATGACACGGCGCATGCGTCATTGGTGAAAGTGAGGCTCTCGGAGAGTGGGAAATTACGAGACCAAAAAACACATAAAAAGAGCCTACTTCTGTTTCGGGTCACTTTTTGCTATTTACGACTCGAGAAGGCTACACCGGTGTTTGGGAGACAGCGTTTTGCTTACGGTGCGCAGGAAACGGAGTCCCTGGTGAAGCAGTGTTCCGGGTTCTACGAGTAGCAGCTGGCGGAGTGGTTATTAATTCGGCTACGAACTACACTCTGAGAAGACACAAATACCCACAGGGAGTCCTGCCTTGATAAGGGTGAAATGATTAAAAATAAAGCAAAAAAACAAAACAAAAAAAAAACAATTAAACATATGACATTTTACAAATCATAAACATATTTAATTTACTGGACACATTAATAAAACCTATAAATGAAAGAAGAGTACTGAGCTTGTATACCTCATTGGCCCAAATAGACATTAAAGGTCTTTGGTCATCAAATATCATTAGTTTCAGTTTATCATAATGATAGCTGTAAAGAATTGGTCCCAAGTCCTTAACAATGAAATCTCTCTGCATTCCTGGAGTCCACCCCATTGCTTGAAATTGGAACTTTTTTATAAAACCATCTGTAGGTTCATTTTGTAGAGTCAAACCCCAAAAAGAAATATTAAAATGCTTATATTCCTCCAAAAATCTGAAAAGAAAAAATTGGATAAATCAGTTATAAAAAAATATTCTGAATTCTAAAAAGTTTTAGTAAGAGATTTTTAATTAAAAATATTAACTAGCTGAGTACCCATTTGATTGATAGGATTATTTACAATGAATCTGAACTTTTGCCTAGGACACACAAATACTAGTAGTGTAATATTTGTGTGTTCTGCTTAAATCAGTGTAGTATTTGTGCACTCAGTGAGAAAATGTTACATATGTATGAATGAAAACAAAAAGGAAAAATTAACTGATGTATTTCATTCTCTGATGATTTTGTTTTGCAGCAAGTAAAACAAAATTAAAAATGTTAGTTTTTCAAAATTTTAAATTTAAGAAACCCTCATAAATATTCTTGAGATTAACTGAAAAGAGAAAGACATAAAAATATAAACTGTAAAAAAAGATAACAATCCAATCTTAACAATATCGAAATATTACAACCACATTCAAAATTATTACGGATCAGAATCAAAAGTATCAATAACAATAATAATTCTGAAGCAGGTATACATAAAATAAACTGCCATAACTGCTCCTTACAATACATTGAGAAAACTTGCAGAAATTTAAAAAAAAACTCTATGATCACAAAAAAGATCTTTACACAATTTAGCAAATGCATTAGTCATACATAGAAACAAATTCAACCATAACTTTGATCTACAAAATACTATACTTATTAAAAGAGAAAGAAAATTCTCTTATCAAAATATAAATCTGTACCTCCGATTTTTTTCAAATATCTCTCTTCCTGAATGAATTACTTCTTTCCTAAGCCAATATCAGTCAGTTAAATGCCATACGTGGTATACGCTTGGGTGATCATGTCTCGAAAGAGACATGACTGACTGGGCAGAAGATTATCCCACAGTAGGTTGCCATTGCTTTCTGTGGTAGACAGTTTGCCAGCCAAGGATAATAGAACCCAGTCTGTCCTATTATTTAACTCATGACTGGAGGGAAGAGATGGATTAATACTTTTCTCAAGGGTATTTGTGTGTAAGTGAATGCTAGGAATTCAACTGGAATATACATATTTATACAAATATACATAATTATAAAAGTGTTAAAAAATTAAAAGAAAATGGTTAAATTCATAACTGCCTTTTATTTAAAATAAATAATACATAAATTAATTCCAAACTAAAATAATATAAATATTAATTACATTCTATATAAAAAAAGAAAATTCAACATCATTTACTCACTTTTGTTTATTAGACATTAATTATGTTACTTATTCTCCTCATAATTTACTTAGCAGTTACCATGATAAATATTTATGAGTGTTTCTGAAATTTAAAAATTTAAAAATCTAACAGTTTTACTTTTGTTTATAAATACTTGTTGCAAAATAAAATCCACCAAAGGGCAAAATGTGTTGGCTAAGATAAGTTTTCCTTTTGTCTTTATTCATATTGTCCTTTTACAGATAAATTTTTAGTTGTATCTGATATTTTACACACACATACACATCACTCAATAAATCCCGGGCCTAACTAATAAAACAACTTTTAGGCAAAATCTGACTTTATTCATCAACATAGTCTCCGTGTAGAGTGATACACTGATTCCAATGCTTCTCTAACAATATGATGCCTTTTTTGTAGAATGATTTGTCATTAGCTTCAAAATACTCCTCGGTTTCTGATATCACTTCTTCATTGGAGCCAAATCTCTTTGCCTGGAGAATACTTTTGAGGTCTGCAAACAGCCAGTAATTGATGGGGGCCAGATCTGAACAATAGGGTGGATGTGGAAGCAATTCAAAAAGCAATTTATGTAGTTTTGTCATTGTTATGGTTGACTTATGACATGGTGCATTGTCTTGGTGAAAGATCACTTTTTTCTTCTTCATTTGTGGCCATTTTTTGGCAATTTCTTCCTTCAAGCACACCAGTAATGCTATACAATATTCACTATTGATGGTTCTTGCTTTCTCAAGGTAATCGATGAACAAAATTCCTTGCGCATACCAAAATACAGAGACCAAAAACTTGCCTGCTGATGTTTGTGTCTTTGGTCGCTTTGAACAGCTTTCATCTGGTGCTGTCCACTCAGCTGACTGCTGATTTGATTCTGGAATGAAGTAGTGGATCCATGTTTCATTCATTGTCACATATTTATGCAAAAACTCCTTCTTGTGGCATTGAAACAGTTTTTAAACAATGCTCTGAATTGTCGATGCGCTGTTATTTTTGATTGACTGCAAGCAAATGCAGCACCCACTTTGAACACAGCTTTCTCATTGACAAATGTTCATTCAAAATGATGAATACACTGCCTTCTGATATGTTCAACTCCTCTAAAATCTTATGCAACTTCAATTCATACCACCTCTTAACCATTGTTTCCGATGAAGCAGGATCCAAATAACACTTGTCAAGTCATTGCTTTGCATGAACAATATTTTTTCCCATCAGAAAGCAATGCTTTATCAACACACGAAATTCAGATTTTTCAATTGTTTTGAAAATTTTCAACTATAGCTTCACTTAAATAACTGTAATTTGTAAACTAATAATCTGATTGGGCCCAAATTTTGTCACATGTCATTTGAAGATTAGTACTTCATAAAAATCATATGGATTTTTTATTAATGGTGACATCTATATGTCAGACCCAGGATTTATTGAGTGATGTGTTATGTGTAGATTTCATTGTTTGTTATGTATGTAGATACATTTATAACTTTCATTTTTTATGGGTGCTACACTAGTAAATAAAGTCTACATGTACCATAAAATATACCATATAATGACACAAAGTAATTTTTGTAATTGCATTGTACTTATAAGCTATGAAAAAAAAGTTGTTTTACATTTCCTTGCTTATGTTCTATATTCAACTAAGTAAACAGCATTTCATTCCCTACTTTATAGTTCTTTAAAGTGTGAAGTTTTATTTAATTCAAGCTGATTCAGATGCTTGTTTATGTGGTATCAATTTGGTAGACAAGGAGAAAGAAAGAGTGAATGATTGAAAAAGAAAGAAAAAATTAAATGATTGAGGAAGAAAAAAAATAAATGAGTGCAAAAGAAAGAATTTGTTGTTTGGGTCTTTAATTTTAAAATATATTCTATGTCTCAAAAAATAAAAATAAAACAACTAAAACTATAGCATTGCCAACAAAATCTAAACTAAGGTTTTTATAAGCAAAACATGCATATTCATAAAAACTGTTTTCTAATGTAAACTGGAAAAAATTCTCTAGAAGTAAGTTTAAAGAGAATGATTATTATTTATTTCTTCAAAGAAATAAATGAAAAATAATACAAATTTTTAAAAATTACAATATTAAATAACTCTTATAGTAAATATATATAGATATTTGTAAATATATATTTTGATTATTATAAAAGTATCATCTTGGAAATTTAAACATGTGTATGATACTAAACTAATTGTTTTCTTTTTTTCTTCTCACAATAACTTTCTATATTTTGGTTTTCTCCTTTCTTTGTGTCCTATTTCCTTTTTCTAATTTCTCTTTTGTTTCATATTTTCTCTTTCCTTTTTTTTTGTTCTACAGGTTCAACAAATGACACAGAAGCAAATGATAGTGTCACTGGTGAGAGCAATACAACACCTTTAATAATGATAATACAGATTATTACTATTGCACAAGACCCATTTAAGAATGTTTTATAGGCGAAACCATAAACTTCTCAATGGTTCACACCAATCTGTTCATCCACTATAGCCCACAGGAATCACTTTTTCAGCTATACAAGTGCAACAATTCCAGTCACAACAGATAATATTTGTGTCAGTTTGTAGTAACTGTATATGTGTTCTCAATTCTGGATTTTAGACATTGAATTTCATGGACACACAAAATAACGTCAAGTACGTTGAAAACATAACATATTTTATTTGGAAAAATAAAATCTCTTGTTTCCGGAATTTTTTTTCCTTTTCCATTCAGTATGAAATAATGAATCCAAAATACTATCTAACAGATTCTACAACAGCAATTAAGGTTGATGGAACTCTTAAGTGTTTGATTTTTGCATATGGATTAAAATCCACAAGTGGTAGGGATGTGCGCACAAGAATTTTGTCAAAATTTGAACAAAATCTGGATATTACTCAGCAGCAAGTTACAGAGGAATGTCAGCAGCTGGTGAATCTAAAGCATGATTCAGATATGGTAGCTGCAATAACATTCACAATCGACACTATCCAAAGATGACAGTCACTGGAAGCAATACAAAAGAAACCTCCATCTGCTTGCTGGAATTGTGGTGGCTGACATTTTGTTCGGAAATTCCCCTTCAAAACTTGCCGCTGCCATGAATACAACCGGCAAGGTCACAAAGATGGATTCTACACACAACTATGGCACAAAACAACGCACATGCGATCACAAAACAAAAACTGACATAAAACACAAACAAACAGTTTAGTAGCAACATTCCTTCCCAATTCCAAGTTGAACCGCAAATATGTGTCTGTGGAACTGAATAACCATCCGGTTTGGATGACACAGCATCAAACATAACCCTTATTTCCCAGAAACTGTGGAAAAATATAGGCAAACCTCAGCTTACATCTACAAAACATGTAGCACGAAGTGCTTCTGGGGTTGTGTCCATATTACAGGTGAACTGCCAACAACAATCAGGATTGAGAAGAAGACAGCATCTGGGAACATATACATTTCGAATTCCCAGCACAACCTTTTGGGACTTGATTTTATTGAGCCACTGGGTCTTCTTGACATCCCACACAATTCTGTTTGCAGCACAATGTCAAAAACACTGATCCAGAGTGCCATTAAGGACCTGGCTGAAGATATACTCAAGCGGTTTTATCCAGTTTTCACGAGCAACCTTGGATGCTGCTATCAAGCTGAAGCCACACTGACACTTAAACCTTCCACTAATCCTGTGTTTTCTTCCAAACGCCTGGTACCATACACAACACTACCACTAGTGAACAAGGAACTAAAATGCCTAGAAGAAAGGAAGGTCATCACACTAGTTATATACTCACAGTGGGCAGCACCCATTGTGGCAGTAAAGAAAGCTGATGGCTCAATTCGGTTTTATGCTGATTTCTCAACTGGCAGCACTGGAAGATCATCAATATCCACTGCCAGTTCCAGAAGATAGCTTCACCATACTCAATGATGGCACCTGTTTTGCCAAACTAGACCTCACAGAGGCCTACTTACAAGTTGAGGTCTCTGCAACCTCCAGAGAACTACTGACAATAAACACCCATGATGGCTTATTCCAATATCAACGGTTACCGTTTTGGCTATTTTCCAATAAATCATGGACACTATGCTAACTGAAGTAGAGGGTGCACCAGCATACATAGATGGCATCATTGTGGTCAGCCGATCAAAAGAGGAGTTGTCAGAACGTATTGACAAAGTTCTGACACACATTCAAGATTTCGATTTTCAGCTTTGACCTGAAAAGTGTCATTTTTATTTACAAGAAATAAAATATTTGGGCTTTATTTTTGATTGCCATGGCCATCATTCAGATCCAGCTAATGTGGTAGCTATTCAACGCATGCCACCCCCATCAGACGTAAGCAGCTTATGCTCATTTCTTGAACTAGTTAGCCACTATGGAAGTTTTCTATCTTCTCAGCATCAAATTAAGTCACCACTTAATAAACTGCTAACAAACAATACAAAACGGTCCTGGCCATTAAATTGTCAACAATCTTTTGAAAAAATTAAAGGACTAATCAATTCAAACATGCTACTCACACATTTTGACCCAACTCAGAAAATAGTAGTAGCAGCGGATGCCTCAAGCTGGGGAGTTAGTGCAGTGATCTCACACATTTTTCCAGATAAATTGGAAAAGGCGATCATGCATGCAGCAAGATCCTTGATACCTGCAGAATACAACTACAGCCAAATAGAGACAGAAGCACTGGCTCTAATTTTTGCAGTGAAAAAGTTTCACAAGATGATATTTGGGCGCCATTTTACCCTTCCAACAGATCACAAGCCACTGCTCTCAATCTTTGGCTCTAAAAAAGGGATTCCTGTGTACTCAGCTAGTTGATTACAACATTGGGCAATCACTTTACTGGGGTACGATTTTGAAATAAAATACCACTGAACAACAGAATTTGGTCAGGCTGATGCATTGACACACTTCATCAGATCCCATTCTGTCCCAGATGATGACACCATCATAGCGGCCATCAGCAGTGGGGATGATTTCCAATGCACACTTACCGATTGTGTCAGAAGAATTACTGTAACAAGAGTTGAAATTAAGCAAGAGACACAGCAAGACCAAATGCTTCAAAAAGTTATCCAGTTTCTCAGATGCTCATGGCCATCTGACCTTACTAGAGAGCTACAACAATTTCAGTGATGAAGAGGCTCTTTGGCCATCATTTATGAGTGTCTTATGTTTGCAGACCAGGTTGTGATCTCTACAAAACTCAGGAGAGCTGTTCTCAAAAAATTACATGCAGCACATCTTGGCATCAATTGGATGAAAGCCATAGCTTGCAGCATTGTATACTAGCTCAACATTGATTCTGACATCAAAACGATGATCAAGAGTTGTGTCCCTTGCATCGAAGCACAGAAAAACCCACCATGAATTATAGACTCACACTGGACATTTCCAGAGCAACCATGGTCCAGGGTTCATGTGGACTTTGCTGGTCCCATAAATGGACTGAGTTTTCTGGTAGTTGTGGATGCCCATTCCAAATGGCCAGAGATTTTTCCAAATGAAAAATACAGACACCCTCTCAACTATTTGTATCCTTTAATGGCCTACCAGAAACACTTGTGTCCGACAATGCAATACAATTTATATCGAAGTTGTTCTGACACTTCTGCAAATCAAATTACATCGCAAATTACATGTTTGAGCACCTCCTTATCACCCTCAATCCAAAAATCTTAAAGCAAAGGGAGAGGGAACAACAGATGAGATGTTACAAACATTCTTTCTTTGTTATCGGACAACACCTCATAGTGCAGTAAAGAACCAGATGACACTAGCAGAGGCATTTATGGGGCAAAAGCTCAGTAATGCATTGGATGCATCATGCCCAAAAGAACAACAAAAATAAAGGTATGTGCCAGAATACAGATCGACCACTGTTAGTCAGTACACCAGTGTTTGTGAGGAGTTACAGACCTGGGCAACCAAACTGGACACCAGGTAACATCCACAGCAAAAAAAGGATGATTTGTCTCTAGTGTACAAAATGGCGATCAATTCTGGGCACGACACAAAAACCAATTGTGTCCTAGGTGCAGCAGCAACATTATGACAAACATGTTGAACATTCCACTGGACTTACTAGTGGACACATTTGAACTACCAGCTATACTACCTGTCAAACAGACAAATATAAACGAGAGCATTGCAGAACCTAGAAAAAACCGGCCAAAGCAGAAGAGAACTATAGTGAAGCACCTACAAATTAACCACAACTGTCTTCTTTAAAAAAAAAATTGTGAAAAGTTATCTCCCCTTGACCATTCAAGGGAGTTGATCCCAAGCTGATAGGTGCATGATGGGGGGGACAGTAAGGGACTTCCGGAGGAGCCCAGCAACATGTAGTGCAAGACTTGCTAAGCTCTCCATAACCACGTCCTATTTCAACATTCACAACTCTTCGCTGTACCTATGTTTCTACAATAATAAATTCCCTAAATATTTCCAATACTTGGTGAGTGTGTCATTTTTTCATAACCGTTTTATTTTGTCATGTTAAAAACATAACAAATTGTAACTTATATACTAATAATTTCTTTTCTCACTCTTCTTGCTTGTAAAATTCTTTTCAGGGTTCTTGCTTTACAGTCAAATTGAATCTTTAAAATTTAAATGCATTGTTATCTACTGTCTTCTTTGTAGTAGTAGTTGGTTAGTGCTACTAATGAGCATATGTGTAGGAGTTGACATTTTGTATAGGCTTGCTACATAAAGTACTTGTACTGTAAAACCAGTATGATTATGGAACCAATACTGTTTGCAACTGCAATCTGTACTAGGAATATTATAACAATATGGCTTCACCATGTTGCATGTAGAAAACTTTGTTGAAATTTGCTTTGTATTGTCATAACTGGCATATCAATGTACATTTTTAAATGATGAAGACAAGTTAATATGCAGACTAATTTCCAGATTTTCATTTCAGTATTATCTTTTGACTGTGTAACAGTAACAAAAAATATAAGCAAAATCTTTCTGCACTTTCTAATACAAGTTTTAAAAATTAATGCAATTTGGAGTTATATATTTTCAGGTGAATAATAATGCATTAATTCTAACAGAAAAGAACAAACTGAGGAAATAAAAATTTTAAAAAAAGTCACTTACTTGACAAAATAATGTGCCCAAGTTTTAAAATAAATACCTCCAGGTTTACCAATCAAACTCCCTTTGCCTATCATGTTATTGTTTGTTTTCATCCAAGCAGGTGCACTCCATGGACTAGCAAACATAAGCAGCTTTTTTTTACTCATTTCCTGAGCAGCACGGATAAAAGGAATCTAATACATAAAATAAACATAATTTATCAACTAAATAATAAGTCTGTAACAAACTAGATAAATGAAAATATGTATATACAATTAATTACTTAATTTATATGAATAAATATTTGACACTTTATGTGCTGTTTTAATTATAGCACTCCACAATTTTCTGACCTTTGTAGCTCTTAATAAATTTGACCAAAAGTTGTCTGTGCACATCCAGGTTCGCGCAGATATTCTGGTTGAAAAATAAAAATTAATCAAATATTAAATTTCCATTTCGCAAGCCTATGCAAATTTTATTTATCAGCCAATGGGAAGCCCAGAATCAAATACAAGTGTGAAATCCCAAACGAGCTGCTGTGATCCAAAAAGAGGATATAAAAAGCAGATACAGACAGACCCCAGCAGGCAGAACTTGAGGAGAAGAGTGTAATCAATATCCCCTTGACTTAAGTCAAGTGGCTACTATGCTTGCCTCTTTCCTTCTCCCCTGTCTCAAAACTACTTACTGACCTAAGGAGCAAATACATCAAAGACATTCCTCACTTACATGCTCCCCACATTCCTAAGCCTTAAATCTCTTTCAGCATTTTATTTGCCATGAACATTTTAACCTCTGTTGGACCTATATTCAAGTATTACTTTAATCGTAAAAAACATTAGTTGATATGTGTATATATAAAAATGTTATTTTCAACTCAATTTGCTTTTCTTGATTTTATAATCGTTTTATGATTTATAGTGGGATATCTACAACAAGGCCAAATTCCATTAACCTGCAACAGTATTCAACTATCCTTCACTAGAACGGAATCCCACTACTAATGGAAAAAGAATAGGCAATCCACTATAAATCAAACTCACTAAGTTATGCATTACAACCTTGTTTTTGCTCACATATTCAGTCCATGGTATCATCAGCATATTTATTTAGTTTTAATTAATTCATTTGCTTTAATTATTAATTTACAGAAAAAAATAAATTTTCAGGATAAATTTTCATCATAATACCAATTGGTGCTTTTTTAAACAGTGCATATAGATTTAAAAGTTTACTTTTTAAAATACTTTCATATCAAGCACTAGTTGTAAAATTGAAAGATACGATTCTAAAATATAATCATTTTTTACATATATTTAATAATTTTTATTTCTAGTCTGAAGAATTTTTTTAATAAGAACATTTGAATTGATTCTTAATAATACTCCAAAAATTAAATTAAATAAAATCTCATAAGACAAAAATAAATTTATTAAAAAAAAAAATGAATATGGTTAAATTCTATACTGTATGAAACCTTGTATATAAGGTCTTCCTCAGCTAATACAAATTTCAACAGGGATGTATCATTTGGATGATCATCATATGAGTACACATGAGTTGAGAAGTCACAGCTGGCCATTGGCACACGTCCAAGATTGTATTCGATTCCTGAAAAATATACCAAATATATTTAATAATTAAGCTACTTTATTTTCTTAATATGATAAAATCCTTTTTAACAAAAAAAAAAAATGAAAATAAGCTTTTAGTTGTATATTTGTCTACCTTTCTGAGATGAGGTATTATAAATATTTACACTATTTACATTGTTTGGAATGCTGTTCTGACCTTTGAGGAGTCATATTCACACTGTTTTAGCTGTTGTACACTCTAACCTTCTTCAAGTAATTAGAATTTTAAACTGAAATCTTTATTTTGTTTCACCTCCTTTCTAGGTTGAAAACTTTTTATAGTAAATACATACCAAGATACAGTGACATAATAAATCCATTTGCAAAATTATACAAAAAAAAAAATATGAATTTGACTGGAAGCAGAGCCATGGATTAGGGTCCACATGCATCACGCACATATCAGGGATAGGGGATTATTCTTAGTATTAGTGAACTCATATTCCGGATGGCCAAAAGTTGTGAGAGTAAAAGACAGAAAAGCTACCACAATAAAGTGAATACTAAGAACTACATTTTTAAGGAATGAAATACTCCAGCCAATAGTCACCAATAATGCACCCACATTTTGCAATGGGAACTTATGTGCAAGGTTAAAACAAATTGAATACATTCCATACAAGACACCACCACATCAGCCACAATTTAATGGCATTGCAAAAAGAATGATACGAATGGTGAATGTAGGATTGAAAGCATTCTCACCACTTAATGAAAACAAAGAAGCATATTTACCAAAAATGCTCCTCAGTTACAGATCCATTCCATATGCAGGAAGGAAATTGAACCCTTCAGCATTAATGGGAAGACAAATCAGACCCCCCATAACTATGTCCTTTGCAACAAAAGAAAAGATATAGTATAGAAAGAGTAAAGAGGTGAATCCAGTAGAAGCAAATTTCCTGATACAAGGACACAACACAGCTATGCTTGAAAAAAGGGACGACATATACTGGCACATGCAGATCAATTCAGAAGCAGAAATGAGCTGGATGATGTGGAAATAGAAGGTCAGGAACAAGAAGAGGCAGAAAATTACAAAAGTGGTACAGAGCAGGAAAGGAAGAAAGTGAAAATGAAAAGAGAGACAAGTATGAAGAAGAAAATGAAGAGAGACCAAGACCACCAATAAAGAGAAAAGAAGAAAGACAATACAAAACAAAAATAATCAAGAGTAGTAAAAAAAAAAGCAAGGGTGTACAACCTCTTTGATTCAGGGAGGTTAGTATTTCATGCAAATTAATAGTATAAATAGAAAATAACTGGAGAAGCAAAAAACAAAAAACCCTGTCATCACAATGGACATGGAGAGCTGTGCACAAAAAAAAAAAAAACGTGAAGCATAAAAGTTATCATCAATAGATCCATCCTTTATGACAGTGTCACTGTGGTATTTCCTTTCATTTTAGATCAGATAGTTATGACTGCATCACAGAATTCGGATTGTTCAAAAACATATAGTTGGTTTCCATTTGGTAGCTCAATCATGAAATATTTTTAATTTTGTTTTAATACTTCAAAAGGTCTACCATAAGTGACTTTTAATGAACACTTTACTCTGTTAACTCTTAACCAGACAGAGGTGCATGGTTATAGCTTTTGAGGAATTAAAAGTTTTGAAACAGTATGTAGGTATCCTTCAGACAGAAACTCAGTTTTTAGTTCAAACATTCCATGCAATAATTACTAAACATTTTTGTTGGTGAAATCCATTGACGCTTTTACAACCACAGGTTTAGGTTTTACAACCACAGGTTTAGGTGATAGCAACAGCTGGTGAATAACCTTGATTTGTTGGTAGTTTCCATAAATGAAATAATACTATTGGCAAAGATATCTAACTTAATTATCCTGCGTTATCACTCAGTTGTGGAAAGTATGATGTTTTTCTTAATCTGTGAAAACTATTAGTTTTGACTGATCATTAAGCAGCTCACTTTCAAACAGAGTTACTGGTATAGAATCATTGTTATTAGACTGTTGCACACTTTCTTCTAATGAGTGCTGAGCGGGGGGTCGAACCAGGGACCGTTGGATTTCAATCCAAAGCTCTCCCAGCTGGTTTCTTGTTACGCCCCTCTTCGTCTTCCTCCTCCCACTTTCCTCCTTCCACCTTTTCACTGTTTCTCTCTGCTTCTGCTTCTCGCCAAGAAATTGACGCCACTGCCTCCTCGGGTGAATCGGTCGGTTGGTTTTATCTAAGACACTCTACCCATAATCCATTTCCTCAGTCTATAAAAATTCCACTCGGGGGCCTCCTCTATTTTTACCTTTAAAATGGGCTGAAGGTGGATTATTAAGACAGCGGTGAGTATTTTTTTTCTTTTCTATATGATGGCGGTGCTTCTTTCTTTGGAACCGATTACTGCCCTGCACGCCAGACACAAACGAACCCTCTTTTTTCCAGAGCCGCCACTAGTCTCCCTTTCATGTTCACATAGACATAGTGATTCTGGCTGGTAATGCTCACCTGAAATTTGGTTGTATTCTACAGTTTTATCTGGACAGTGACAATAGTGTCACTGTCCAGAGCAAGATCATATCTACTTAGAATTCAGGCTTAGTTGACTTAATCTCTGCTGATCAAGTCATGAACAGGGTTATGTGTAAGTATTCAGTACCCTTGAAGTTTTTCACATTTTGTAGTGTTACCAATAAGAATTCAAATTAATTTAAATGGTCATTTTACCTTTGATCAAAACAAACTTTGATAGTGCAAAATTTATATAATTGTGACACTCAATAATCAGGACAAAAGCAGCCGTCTCTTAGATGCATAAAAGTCTCTCCACTCCATGAGTCAATACTTTGCAGAACCACCTTTTGCTGCAATTACATCTTTTGGTGCATGCTTCAACAGCTTTGCATATCTTCTGACATTTTTATCTATTCCTCTTTGCAAAATAATTAAAGTTCAGTCAGTGTCTATTGTACAGGTGTAGAGGCTCATCCCTTGTTCCCTGTTTAGGATGTGGTTTCTGGCTTTCTCTTTTCCAATCTTTTCACTTTTCTTTTTTTTTCTTCATTTTTTTTTTTTTCAATTGGAGTAGATAGACTAAACTATCGCCCGGTTCACACTCCACCCACGTCTATTGTACAGGTGTAGAGGCTCATCCCTTGTTCCCTGTTTAGGATGTGGTTTCCGGCTTTCTCTTTTCTAAATCTTTTCACTCTCACATAGCCCCCTGCATATCAGTGGCATTACCGCCTTGCTCAGGGTGATATGATTAAAAAAAAAAAAAAAAAAACACTGTCCAGATGAAACTATTATTCAAATGGTTTGGAGTTTTTCCTAAAATAAATGTTCTCATCACACATGGTTTACATATAATGTATCAATTCCAGTAGGCACCTTGGTTTTTGAGGTGTGCTGTAGCTTGTTTGTTCCTTGTAGCCTTCAAGGGAGGTTGTGGCAACCTGATCCATATTGTTCTGTATTAATTAAGGTTTCCAACATGAAGTTTTTAGCCACAGTGATAACTGGTGTTATAGTAATGGTTTGTGGGGAGCAATGTCTGACCAGTCCTCTCTCATTCCCACTTTGTTAGCTGTCACCATTAACTCTCTCAAGCAGTGAGATATTTTGTGTATTAGCTTAGCAAAAAGCTCAGTTTTTGCTTTTTCCTAAGTGAAAATAACTTCTTCAAGTTTGTTATATTTTCTGTTTGTTAAAATAGAAGCCTGAACTTTTGCAATGAATTCTAGTGGCAATACAAAAATTACATAGAAAAACTTTGTTTCTGAAGTAATTATCTTTTATAAGCTGAACTGGTCATCTCAATAATTGTAAAGTAGCTACTACTGACATACTTGTGTGACCATAAGGATCATATTTATCTGAGAAAATCTTCTCCGTTGTTGGAAATGTCTGATTCAAGGAAAAGCAAACTGATATTTTGTTATGTTTTTTTTAACAGGTGAATTCAGCCTTCAATAAATTTTAAAGAAAAAGCTTTGAATTCTTTAGTATGAAAGGTTGCCAAATTATATGGGTTTATGTGGAAGCATATTCTGGAAAGGTATCAAACATTATATCCTACCTAAAGCACTGTTAGTGGTGCAGAGAGTAAGCCAACCTGCAAATTGTCAAATTAGGTATCAGCTGAGTAAAAGCCTTTCCCTTTTTTATTTTTTGTGCATGATGAGAAAAAAGATTTGTGCCTATATGTGTACTATCTTTTCTTCTATTTAATGCTAATTACCACAGAAGTATTTAGATGTATTTGACATTATTAATAAGCAAAGACAATAACATAAAACAATTAAAAATTTATTAGCGCAGACACTTGGAATAACAGAAGTTATTATGCATAATATAGTGAGGATTGCTAATTATGAAGGAAAATCTTACTTTTCAGGAGATTTAGTTGCTGTTAGCTTAATAAATAAGGAAATTTGATATTGTTAAATAGAATATATTAGTACTTACCTTCAGGAGAGAAATAAGACCGAAGTAATCTTTTCTGTGCTTTAAGTGGCAAAGAAAGAATATTGATACCAGCAGCATCAGTAAAAGCACCACCAAATCCAATGATTTTCTGGAAGGTTTTATTGTAATTGATGAACATTGATGGATCACCTAAAAATGCAAGTTTTCCTTTAAAACCATTAGTTATTACATATTAAAACTACTGAAAATTACTTTTCCAAGATTTATATCCTTGTCAAAATTAACCATAAAAAAGTAAGGAAATTTGCATTTGCTGAATAATATTTCATTATAATAATGAGACAACAAATAATGAGTTTGTTAATGGCTTGATGTTATTTTTCACAATAAGTACTATACAGATTACCAGCAGATGAAAAGAAGCTTTGCTTTTTAAAAGCATTTTCTTCAAACATGAATATTTTTTAGAGAGATTTAGACCACACAAATCAACTAATCAGCCTAATCAAGATCTCTGACATTTAATGAGATTTTTGCACAAGTATAAATATATATACAAACAAAGCTTTGTACCCACAGAATAAATTAATAGCTTTAAATAAAACAGACGTCATTATAATTATCCCAATCCAAGGAACCTTTCGGCCAACACTTCTTCAAGGGCTTACGTTGGCTTAATTACAAATGGTTAATAAAGGACACAAACAAACGGTTACTTACAACACTGGGGGCAAGATGAAATTCATTTAAAAATAAACTTTAATCAGTAAATATTAAAACGTAAGGGAGGGTGTAAACATACAATTCCACAAGAGTGAATAAAAAAGAAAAATTGTTATGCTCACAAACCCTCCAGTAATTGTAAGGAGCGAATGAATCACTCTATCTGCCTGCACAGGCTCAGCTGTAGGAGTTTTAGGCAAATAGCCTCCAGAACACAAAGATGGTGGGCCGATCAAGCACTGTGCAGAACAGTAAACCAATTATCCTCATACGAAGAGGCACATAACTGGCTGTCCAGCAGGTGTTGACCAATTGCTGAATTCAGAACAGCCTGGGTTGCTCTTATAAGTCTAAAAGGGCTACCCAAACGTATATTTGCGTGGACGTGTTGTGCAACCCGCATCTCCAACTTCAGATTGGTTCGTCCTATGTATACCACATCACAGCAGCATTTAAATCTATAAACAACGGAATTTCTACGAAAATAGGACAACCTATCTTTACTGAAGGAGGGAAATACAGGTCTTGTCTGAAAAACAACACGTAACTGCACTGAACAATACCTGGATGAAACACATGCCGAAATCTTGTCAGTTACAGTTTCACATTTCCTTCTAAGTTAAGGCAGTTTCAAATATAACGGACAGTGACTAGGTCCTTCAACTAATGGTTCTCTAACTAATGGTTATCTTACCAATGTAGTAAAATGTGTGATCAAGCGAAAGGTCAGGTAAACACCTGACCTTTCGCTTGATCACACATTTTACTACATTGGTAGGATAACCGTTGCCCTCGAAAATATTTTGCAAGCGAAGTAATTCACTGCTTAAACATTCCGGAGAACAAATCTTAAGAGCACGGTGAACCAAAATTTCAATAAGACCTATCTTATGGGACTTAGGAGCAAACGAGTTCCAACTGGTATACAGACCAGTGAAGGTAGATTTGTGAAAAACAGAGTTAACGAAAACCCTGTCTCGCCGCTGAACCAAGACATCCAAAAATGGGTGACACCCATCCTTCAAACACCACTTCTTTCTTCTCTTTCCCCCTTTTTAGAGCTAGACATAGCCAAATTTTTAAATTTTTTCACTTACAACTCAATCTAAAAGTAATGTTGTCCAAAATCTAAAAATAGACATTAATACCACCTATCTGGTTTTTTTCTGTGACAAAAATTTTTTGAAATTTTTGAACTACTGCCAGTAATATCATTTTATTTTGAGTATAAGTTGCCAATGATGCATGAAATTTCTCTTAGGGATTTCATGTAGAAATGATCATACAACGGTTTTGAACTTCGAAATATATTTTATTTTATAATTGGCTCTGTAATTTAAATATTAATTACATTGAGCCCTCCACCTGTATCATTTTTTAATATTAATTAGGATCGGGTCTTTGGGATTTACCTTCCTGCTTTTCCTTTTGGATTAAAGATTTTTTTAAAAAAATATATATATATATATTGCAAACATTATGTCTGCTTATTTTTAATAGAATCCATTTGTACTCATGGATAATCTTTTACAAGACAATTTTTTGAATCATGAAAAAAAAACTCAAGAGATATGAAAACTGTTGAAAAAAAGGAAGAAACTACTCCAACCTAATAGATGAATGAAAATCCTATCCCACAAAAGTATATGGAAAGATTAACAATATTTTAAAACTTTCTTTTGGTTTTCTTTCTATTTAGATTCCATGTGTTTCTCTGAGGCATTTAATAGTCTTTTTGAAATTTTTGTTTTTAAAGTTTTCTTTTCATGGTCAGCCTAAAGGCTTTTTTTTGTCAGCGTAGTTTTTAAGAATTCTGAAACCTTTCAGCCTTTTACTTCACTGGTGGCTTTCCCATGAGGAAGACTAAAACCATCCTGTAACCAGCTAGCCTGCTTCATATCTTCTTGAAAGTAGTTAGGTCTTTTGTTTTCAAGATTAAAAACAAGCTTAAGATCTCTGGTACCATCTGTAATACCAAAAGAAAGAACCATTCTAAACAAACAGATACTATAAGGACAACTGAGTTTATTTATCAGTTCTAGAATATCATCAACAATAACTCAAGTAAACAAATGAAAGCAGTAAGGTAGCTAAGTTCACTATTAGATGTGTGTTGTATGAGAAAACTAGATGCAAATCCTGTGTGAACAAGTTCAAATCTAGCATACTCTGATTCTACATCAAATGAGAATTTTGATCAAGACCAGAATGTAAGCAAGTGGAACAATAGACAGTTCTTCATGTTAGTACACACAACAAATTTACTTTATGTTATAACATAACTCTGCTATACAAAGAGTCTGCTAGCTGAGAATCAACCCAGAATACCAAAGACTTGTTGAAGGCTGTAAACATAGATGTGATAGCCAACATGAATAAGAACCACCTGATCTGTGAATGCAATCCCTTTCAAGATCATATGGAGGTTATTATTCAGGCCAAGGTTTTTACTGAATAAACTTTTTCTATGTTTAACATATTTAAATTTTTTCATACAGCTTTTTTCTATTATTTTTTCTATTATAATTTGTTTTCATTTCCTGATTCATTTCCAGATTATAATTTGTTTTCATTTCCTGATTTTCTATTATAATTTGTTTTCATTTTCCTGATTCACATAATCAACATGGTAAATACTTAAAGACATGATTGATGATATAAACAAAGAATTTGATCTGTTTTAATAATCCAAAAGTATCTTGAACTATCTAAACCCTCTATTCTATCTCAGATGGAGTGTTCCATTTTAATATATTTCTTTCTACTTTCTGTATTCTTTGTTAGGCCAATGAAACCTTTAATAATGTTACTAGCCTCCTGCAGTTTTACTACAATACTAGAACTTTTTTTAAGAAAAAAAAATTACTGTCATGAAAAGACCGCTGAAACCCTGCTATTTCTCTACTGATCCAGTAAAGAATGGCTATACATGAGGAAGATCTTTGCAAATTTCCTTTCATCTCTTCCAGATGAAGGCTTAGACGACTAATGAAACTGAAATTGTTAATGAATTAAATTGAACCTTCAGTTCACAGGTATACCACCAACTTTATGTACAAAGATGCTATGGCCAAGCTTGAGAAAATTTATGTCAAGCTGAAGAGCAACGTTTTTCCTACCATGTCCTTATAACTAGGAAGCAGTAAAATGACAAGTATCTGGACCAGTATCTATAAGATCTTTGTTTTATTAGCAAAGACTACAGATTTAAACCTGTGACAGCATAGACTAACCATGACGAATATATTCAGGATGTCTTCAGAAATGATCTACTGTCTACCCATATATGGACAAGACTCCTTGAGAATAGGTTACTAAACTTAAACACTGCATATGACCAGGTTGTAGCTGTAGAAAGTGTTGCCAAACAATCCTTATCCTATATGAAACCGGCTGCTTGTAAATGCTTCTATTGTGGCCCATCTTCTAAATAAGAGTGACCACATTGTAACAGTTAGTAGCAGATGTTGCTATTGTTGTGGAATCAAATATCACCCCAGAGGTAAGTGTCTCACAAGGAATGCTATCTATAATAGATGCAGTAAAAAGGGCCGCTATATATAAATCTAGACAGCTGTTTTAAAAATGGCTTCAACTACCATGACCACATATTTATCACAGGTTATTATGGACACTACGATTAATAATATTCCAGTCAATATCTTGATAGACACAGAGAGTACTGAAAGCTTCATAAATCACCATGTGGTACAACAACCTGAGCTCCCCATCTCTCCTATGGTTAGAACTGCTAGCATAGCTTCTTCATCACTCTCTTCTAAAATTAGAGGCACTTGTTCGGTTGACCTACTGGTGGATAACAACACTTACTCTAATGCAAAACTGGTTATCTTACATTACTTGTGTTGTGATTATTATTTCTTATGACAATTTCTTCTGTTACCATCTCATTTGGAGGAACCTTACCAAAACTGAATGTGTGTGGTTGTATCCCCATACGTATTCAACCTTCTTCCTTGTTTACCAATCTTTTACCCAACTGTAAACCTATAGCTGTAAAAGCCTGGTACTTTTCAGATACTGATAAAATCTTCAATGCTTTTGAAACAAAGTTCTTGTTACAAAAAGGAGTCATAAAACCAAGCAACTCCCCTTGGAGAGCTCAAGCTCTGGTCACTTCAGAAGCTAATCATAAACAAAGGATCATGGTAGACTACTCACAAACAGTAAATTGGTATACATTATTGGATGCATTCCCCCTTCTTTGAAAAAATGATTTATTACACAAAGTAGTAAAGTATTGCTACTTTAGTACCCTGGACTTGAAAAGCACATACCACCAAGTACCGATTAAGTATACCCCTTTCAATACTGATGGTCACCTATATCAGTTCTTCTGAATACCTCTTGGCATTGCCAATAGGATGGCTTGCTTTCAGAGGATAATAAACAACCTCATTGCTTCCGAAGGACTTTCTGATATGTTTGCTTATGTAGATAATGTAACAATCTGTGGTAAAACAAGGAAGAAGCATGATATAAATAAATTCAAAAGAGTTGTTTAAAAGTACCATCTAACTTTGAATGATTAAAAAAAGCACTTTGGCAGCTGACACTGTTAACCTGCTCGGCTATCTGATCAGCCAAGAATCAATTAAACCAGACCTAGTATGTTTACATTATCTTAAGAGTCTTTCAATCCCTGAAAATAAGTCAGCATTACAGCAACTAATCAGACTACTTTCTTATTATTCTCAATGTGTATCAAAATCCTCCAGTCAGATTAAATCTTTAATAACAACTACTTTGTTCCCTCTAAACTCTTCTAATTCTGAGAAAGCATTCAATGACATTAATGAGCAGATTGAATATCCCCTACTATATTCTATTGATGAAAACCTTCCATTAATCATTAAATCTGATACCTCTGATACTGTTGTAGCTGCTGTAGCAACTAGTTACTTGCTTTTTAAAGAAATATTTTGAGGAAAGTTTTAGAAAATATCTCAACTAGTAAGTCTATAATATTTTTTATTACTAGTTATGTTGGTGTAGCAGGTATGCAAACAAGATGCACACATAAATAGAGTGAACCTCAGGTACTATGGAAAGAAGAAATCACATAGCTTCCTACAACATTTTACATATCACACTGATGATTCAGAACATGTGGAAATGCAGATTAGATGCTTTGCAGTGCTGGCCAGGATAAAGAAACTGAGAGACAGGTGAAACAAAGGAGAAAAAATGAGATTACAAATATGTTCCTCGCAACAGCAGAATGTAAAGCAGTAAAAAGAAGTTTCAATGATGACAAACCTGAAAAATTTAGAAAATCATCAAAATAATAAGGAAGAATATTAGATCAAGGAGGAGGTTAATCATTGCTGAAAGAACAAAGTTTCTTGAAATGAGACAATAACTGAATGAGTCTATCATACAATTTTTACACCGATTAAAAGAAAAAGCCAAGCAATGAAAATTTCAAAAACTTGGAAGTGTTGAAAAGACTACAGAAGATGAACTGATCCAGTTATGCATGTTAAAAGGAATGACTCCTCATATAAAGATATTGGAAAGGCTGCAAAGTGTTAATTTGAACTTAGAAACTAGTATAGAGTTTGTGCAGCAGCTAGAATTGATAAAGCAATTCAACCAACAGCAAGGATGAGAGAGCAATATATAGCAAAAAGAAATATGAAGTTCAATGCAAGTACTGTGGCAAACAGCAAATAAGAGAAAAAATAAATAAATGCCCAGCTTTTAGTAAAAAATGCCTAATCTGCAAAAAAGATCACTTTCAGATGGTATGTAAATACAAAAGGAAAGTTGAAGAAATTGAAGACAAGTGAATTGCTACAGAAAATACATCAATGAAAATCAGGAAAGAGTAAAAATAAATGGGAAATATTTTCAGATGCACGAAGATACCAGCAATGACGTTACGCTAATTCCAATGAATTTTTGGCAGAACATGAGAAAGCCTAGGCTAAAAAAGTCTATCTTACAATTAAAACAATTTGATAGAACCACAATTAAGGCATTGGGCACATTCAAAGGAACATTTGAAACAAAGAATTGTTTCTAAATTATACGCATAACAGTGGTAGCATGTACGAAAGACATGGATTGCGAGGAATAGACGTGTTAAGAGTCGATACATGGAAATTGATTAATTCAATGGAATCTGAAGAACAAAAAATAGGACTACTAAAGGATTATATAGCAAGCATTCACTTCAAGGAGAATCATCTAAGATATATCAAAGCAAGGAAACTGCAGATACTTATTTTACCTGTAGTAGTGGCAAAGTTAAAAAGAATGATTCAGCAGAGTATTTTGGAAAAGGTCACTCATGGGGGGAAGCAATTGGTCTTAACCAATAGTTGCCATTAAACAGGCCTGGTGATGGATGGTATTAAGTTTTTTCACATATGGTTTTCTTGCTACACCATAGATAAAGCATCAATAATCCAATCTGGATTTAACCAATGCTCGATAAAGTTTCAGTAGCATCTGTATGTCAGCTCTTCTGTTTTTGTGAGAGATGACTCAAGTAGTTTTATTGCTTTATTGCATTTCCCATGGAAGTATTTTTATATGGTATAAAGGATAATTTTTTTGTCAAAGATTCTTTGTAGGTATTTTTATTGGTCTACTAAAGGCACTTCTTTCCCGTGAAGTCTTAATTTAGGATTATGATGCATCTTTCAAAGTTGGCAGAAATGTATGCAGTGAGCCTTTTGTCTGGAGAATCTGAATCCTTTTTCCATGGCCCACTTGTTTACTTTATTGAGACATTTTATGGATATTTTCCAATTTGTATCTGATATATCCTGGAAAGGAATATCAGTGTAAAGATTAGTGGAAGAATGGTACTCGACACAGGAATACGATATAACAGATTTATTGTACTACTGTACAATTAACAATAAGATACAGATAAGCAATCAATGAGTAGGAGCGGAATAAACTATCAAATAGAGAATGTCTTCGCCTAAGATGTTTGCTCTCTCCACTTGTCACCGTCCTTTATAGTCTAGAGCATTCCATTCTTGAGGATGGCCGGATGTTCCACTATAACACCTTCCCCCGAGCTAAATTCTTCCTAGAATTTTGCTCTCAATACTTTTTCCTTTTAGGATCTGGACATAGCCGTTTCGTCTTTTTCCTTTTTCTATAACTTCTTCTCCTTGCGTCCTCACTTTCAGGAGAATCAGAAGTTACTGCCATCGGTACTCCAACGTTAGTGGGTGCTTTGAATGTGTCATACAATACCTCCATCGGTATCTCTTGGTCATTGGTAACAGTTTCAACGTATCGGGGTTTCAAATGATTTAAGTGGCTTTTACAGACAAACTTCTGTCCTTTAACTATATAGATAACTCTCCCAATTCTTCTACTTACTACACCGTTTTCCCAAAAACACTTTCCAGACCAATAGTTTTTAAAGAAAATCTTATCTGCTTCTTTGAAATATTTCATATCAGAGTTTGGTTTTATCAAGGTTGTCTTTTTCTTTGGTAACAAGCTATCAAAGATTGATCTAATCTTTCTCGTATACATGACCTCCGCAGGCGCCAAATTTCCATTAACGTTCTGATTCTGTGTAATTCTGTAAACCATCAGAAAAGTTTGAATATTTTTGTCTTTGGTGTCGATCCCATTAGCTTTTCTCATCGATCTTTTGATCATATCAACAAACCTTTCTGCCTGACCATTCGCTCTCGGATTATATATAGGTGTTGTTATGTGTTCGATTGCTAATGGATCACAATAACGTTTAAAATCAGCTCCCATAAACATGGTACCGTTGTCGCTCACAATTGTGTTTGGTACCCCCAGATGGCTAAATACTTCATTTAATGCCTTTATTGCATTTGCTGCTGTCGGGTGCTATAAACCTCAGGCCATTTAGAATAGCTATCCACAATGATTAGGTAATAGTTTCCCTTTAATGGTCCTGCATAGTCCACATGTATCTGTGACAATGGCACATCTGTTTTAGGACACGGCTGAGTTTTTATGGGTGGTGATTTTGCTGCTGACAGCCTTTACACTGCTTCACCAAATCTTCAATGTCCTGGTCCATCCTAGGCCAGTATACATAACTCCTCATTAATGATTTCATTCTGGATATACCTGGATGACCCAAATGAAATTCTTTCAATATCCTCCTACATAGAACATGTGGAATTACCACTCTTTGAGCATACATCAGTGCCTCATTACAAATTGAAAATGGTGAAACTTTACATCCTTTGTTTTTCTTTCCTTTCACTTGCTTAATCATTTTTGCAATGTAATCATCCGTTTTCGCCATTTTGTTAATTTCCTCCAGCATTACCGGTAATTTACTAACGGTGTTCACCAGTACATCCATAAGTTCTTTCTCTTCTTTTAACACTGCTATCACCCTTTCCTCCAACCAATCAGGGTTTTTCAGAATTAATCTTGACAGACAATCCATGTGTGCGATTTCCTTAGATGGAATAAATTTCATCTTAAAATTGTAATTTAATAAGATTACATTCCATCTTTACAACCTGTTTGCGGAATGAATAGGTACTCCTTTTTCGACCCAAAAATTGACAATAAAGGTTTATGGTTGATTTGTAGCACGAACGATCTCCCATAAATGAATCTGTGAAATTTCTTCACAGCATAAATTATAGCTAGCGCTTCCTTCTCTATCTGGCTATAATTTCTTTCTGCTGGAAGCAATGCTCTCGATGCATGAGCGATAGGTTTTGATACACCATCCTCAAATTTGTGTAACAGAACAGCTCCTATGATGTATTCACTCACATCCGTTGCTACAATTAATTCTTTGTTTGCATGAAAATGTACTAATGCTAAATCCGACAATAAGCACTTTTTAATTTTTTTAAATGCTTCATTGCATTCCCTTGTCCAACACCACTTTTTATTTTTTTCTAATAATTTGTTCAATGGTGCTCTTAGGTCATGCATATTAGGAATATATATATTGTAATAATTTGCAAATCCCAGAAATGACTGTAGCTTAGTGACGTTATTTGGAGTAGGCATATTTATTATTGCTTCAGTTCTTTTTGGGTTAGGTTTCTTTCCATTATGATCAATTATTTGGCGTAAATATTCAAACTTATCCATACAGAACTTGCACTTTTCAAGTCCTACCTTGAATCCATAACTCCTAATTCTTTTAAAAACTTCACAGACATGCGTTTTATGTTCTTCCACATTTTCACTTTTTATTAAAATGTCGTCCAAGTATGCCATTGCATAATCTAGACTCGACAACATCGTATCCATAATTTGTTGAAATGCACTTGGTGCTACCTTCAAACTGAATGGTAGACGTTTCAACATATACAATCCTCTATGAGTGCTGATGGTTAAATACTTACAACATTCCTCCTCAATCTTGACTTGTAGATAGGCTTCTGAAAAATCAATCTTTGAAAAGATTTTGCCCCCATTAACCTTGAAAATATCTCCTCTGGTGTGGAGAGTGGATACATGTGGTCTTTTAAACATTTGTTCAGTCTGGTTGAGAAATCCACACAAACTCTTATTTTATTGTTCCTCTTTTTTATGTAGACTGTAGGTGATGCCCACTCAGAGTAATCTACTTTCTTAATTACTCTGTTCTTCTCCAATCTCTGTAACTCTTTGTCTATCGTCTTTAATAATGTAAAGGAAACTTTTCTTTTCAGTTTGAACACCGGTTTTACGTTCTCCTTTATTTCAAACTTCACTTCAGTCTGCGTACAACAACCAAGTTCATCCACAAAGACTTCAGTAAACTCATTCTTCAAGTCTTTTATAAATTCTTCTCTGTTTAGACTTTCTTACATTTGACACATTTATTCTTCTACAAAACATATTCATGGGCTTCTCCCATAAATTAAATAACACAATCAAATCAATGACAAATAAATTTGCATTTTTTCTTAAAATCACATAGATTTTAGTTTTGTGGATTTTGCCATCAAATGCTACTTTTGCGAAAAATTCACCCTTGAATTTCAATTTGTTACCCAAAATGCCTCTCGCAATTTTCTTAGTGTTCTGCAACTCTTGTTGACCTATTTTTCTCCAGGCATATTCATCAATTGTAGAAATGTCACTTCCGGTATCTAGCAAACAAATGATATTTCGACCATTTAATTTGATGTTGACGTATTTTCTTGTACTGAAATCCTTTGTAACTTTCTTAGATACAACTGTATTAATCCTTTTGGGCTTTCGATACATTTTTTCTTACACATTACTGCCTTGTGTCCCTTTTGCACATATTTTATTTTTAAAATAGCACTTACTTGCGACATGATTAGTGTTGCCACATGATTTGAAGTATGGTCTTTCTTCTTTGTAGGCACATTGCTTAACTTTATGTATTCGGGCAATACTCTTTTCTTCAATACATAAATTATCCCTTTTAATGTTAATTAATTTTTGGCATTCCTCTGATACTTTCTGTAAAGTTATGTCCATATCATGCTCCAACATTGCTAAAATCTTCGAACGAACTTCCTTGTTCTTAGGCGCCGTTAACCCTTGCACAAAAATTAGGCATTTAAACATATCTTCTTTAATTTCTTTAATTTTGAAATGTTCACACTGTGAGTTAACTTACCCAGTGTACGCAACAAAGTCTTCATCGTCTTCTTTCTCTGGTTTCTTTGGCAAAATGAAGTTCGTATATTTTGTGTTTTCCTGAGCACCGATTTTTTGCAACAAGAGCGTAATTTTTTCTTCGGTGGTCCATGATTTACACCTTTTTGAAAAAATTGTTTCTTACCTTTTAAAGTATGCAGGAAAAGTTATTCCATCCTCCGGTTTGTACAAAAATTCTGTAAGAGAGTTTGCTATACCCTCCGCAGAGAAAATCCTAGAACCTTCCTTTGGTTCAATAATATCTCTTCTCGCCTTGCTTCAATAATATGTTTTCCAAAGCCTCTTGTTGCTTTAGAATATGCTGTTGAAACACTGTATGTTGCTTTTGTTGGTTTTTCTGTTCTTGCATTAGCTGTTGAACTTCTACACCTAGTGTCTTCATACATTCGGTTAATTGTTCCATGTTTTGAACAAAATATGTATGAATACAATAAGTTAGACATTGGTAAGAATAAAACGTAGTTTTTTTTTTTTTATATATGAGGGGGGTAAAAAACTACTTCTTACCTTACTTTACGGTTGTATTTCCTTATTTGACAACTGAAAATTTGTATGACTTTTTCTTTTTGCTGTTGGTAATTGATATCCTTAATTCGCAAAAACTAGTATCAAGTGACAGTCCTCTTTGTTGTCAATCTGATATTTGGCGAGAATGTATTTTTTCCTCTGTGTAAACTTCTTCGAATCCTCATCACCAATCTGAGATATCCCGGAAAGGAATATCAGTGGAAGAATGGTACTTGACACAGGAATACGATATAATGGATTTATTGCACTACTGTACAAGTAACAATAAGATACAAATAAGCAATCAACGAGTAGGAGCGGAATAAACTATCAAATAGAGAATGCCTTCACCTAAGACGTTTGCTCTCTCCGCTTGTCACCATCCTTTATAGTCTAGAGCATTCCATTCTCGGGGATGGCCGGATGTTCCACTATAACAGTAACATATTAGAAACTCATCTATATACTCGTCTATATTTCTGAATCGAGGTAGCATTTACTCTATTTACATTGTTCGGACTATTGTCATCATAATAGCACTAAAGATGACGACAATAGTTCGAACAATGTAAATAGTGTCATCTACATACAGTGAACAATCAACTCCAAAGTACAAGCATTTAATGACGCCATTTATTTTGACACTGAAAAATGTTGCTGATAAAATGCTTTCTTGAGGGACAACCATTTCTTCCTGATAGTGTAGTACCAATACAAACATTAAAGGTTCATTCTATCAGGAGGTCATTGATAAGAATTGGTAATCTTCCTTTTAAGACTCATATAAGTCTTTCATGATACCATATTTCCAGTGGTGTCATAAGCTTTTTCAATGTCAAAGAATACTGTTGTTAAATGTTTCTTTTTAATGAAAGAACTTTTTATAAAAAACTGCAGTTGAACCAGGTGACTGATGGTCAGCATTTTTGCAACCCCATATGATGTTATGGCTATTAAAATCTCCCATTAAAATAAATGGTTTTGAGAGCTGCTTTAGTCAGTCAGTTAAGTGCCATACGTGATACATGCTTGGGTGATCATGTCTTGAAAGAGACATGACTGACTGGGCAGAAGATTATCCAGCAGTAGGTTGCCATTGCTTTCTGTGGTAGACTGGTTGCTAACCAAGGCTATAGAACCCAATCTGTACTGTTATTTAACCCATAACTGGAGAGAAGTGATGGATTAATACCTTTCCCAAGGGTATTTGTGCATAAGTGAATGCAACAAATTCAACTAGAATTTGAACTTGGCTCCCCATTTTCTCATTTTGAGCTGATAACCAATGCTTTAGTAGTTCATCTAATTCAGATCCATCAATAGGATCATTAGGAGGGATGTAAACCGAGCATATAGTAATGGTTTTATGTAGTGATGCTCTTATGGTCACTGACTGTAGTGCTATACTCAGGTTAATTTTGCTCTGGGGAATATCGTTTTTACTAATATTGAAGTAACACCTGAAGCTCTGTTTCCACTATTACTAATAAAATTTTAATATCTATCTTTTCATTGTCCTTTAAAAAAGTTTACTGAGGGCAGATGATTGCAGAACATAAGTCTGCAATAAGCAAAAGCAATTTGTTTTGATTTGTTTTAATCTCTTTTGCATTCAGTGGACCTCAAATGGAATGACTATATCAAATCCATTGCTAAATCTGCTGCTATGAAAGTCGGTTCTCTGTGTAGGGCCCAGAAGTTTTTTCCGTCTGAATCTATCCTGCACATTTATAAATCTACCATCTGCCTGTGCATTGAATACTGCTGCCATATCTGGTCGGGTGCCCCTGCTGTTCTCCTCGGGCTTCTCGATAAGGTTCAGAGGAGGGTCTGTAATGTGATAGATACCGACTTGGCAGACTGCCTGCAGTCTCTCTCCCACCGGCGCGACGTGGCTTCCCTGTGTCTTTTCTATAAATACTTTCACGGCTTCTGCTCCGATGAACTTAGATCACTAGTGCCCACTAAATACGAATTTGAACGAGATACTAGATTAGCAACTAGATCCCACCCTTTTACAGTGAAACCAATAAAATGCAGCCGTAACTTCTACTCCAACAGTTTCTTTCCTCGCACTTCCCGACTGTGGAATTCTCTTCCAAACGATTGCTTCCCCGACGGCTACAATCTCCAGGAGTTTAAATATAAGGTCAATAGACACCTCCTAACACACTAACCTGCTCCCATTCTATCACTCTTCCCATCTGCCCAACCCTCATCCTCGCTATCCTTACTCATCTGTCACCTTCCTCCTGACATTCCCTATGTCTAACCACTCCTTCTCTTTACCTTCCCCTATGTAGCCCCATGCGCAATAGTGGCAGTGGAATGCCTTGCTTGGGGTGAGATGATTAAAAAAAAAAAAAAAAAAAAATTCATTGAATAATTTTGTTAGCTATGATTGTAACATTGAGATTTTTGCTTTTTATTGGGTTGCTTTTACTTTCCATTTTCTATGTTGTTTTTAGCTAATTTTTTCCTTACAGGGTTTCTTTTTTGACTGGGTTGTGTGTTTTCTTGTTTTTTGTATTTACTTTTTTTTTTTTTGGTTGGAGATCTTCCTCTTTGAGTTATAAATGAGGAATCTCTCGATTGAGATGTGTGATGAGATGATTCTTTTGGTCTTTTAATTTCTATATTTAACAAGTTAGAACTTTCTGTATTTTGATTGGGTATATCAGATTTTAGTAAGGGTTGCGGTGTAAATTATTGCTTTTCTCTGTTGATATCAATTTTCATTATTTTACTTAATTTTTTTAGTTTTTTAGTGCTGTTAATTCACAGAGATCATATTTCTCACAAGTGTTGTTAGATTCTAGTTGCATTTGTGTAATTTATTGCAATATTTTGTCTCATCTTTTCAGCAATTTTTCTGGTTTCAGAAAAGTTATATTACTCTTATATTTGATTTGATTTTCTTTTTGCCTAGCTTTACTTTTTGTGAGTATGTAGAGTGGTTCTCATTACAATGTATGCATTTTATAGCACTTTTGCACTCAGTTTCTTGATGAGCTGTACTTCTGCATTTTGGACATACTGGAATTCTAGTACATCTTTCTTCGTGATGAATAAATCTTTGGCAGTTATAACATCTTAGTGGTCTGTTAATGGAAGATTCCACTTTTGTCATAATACAACCCATTTTTTTTCAGTTGGTGTTTATGGCTTAGCCATTTCTTTTAATTATCATTCTGGTTACATATATTACATTTTGGTATTTTAGGTTATCTTTGATTTCTGGGTTTTATCAAAAGTCTGGACTTGGCAAGCTAGCAGGTCCAGACTTTTGATAATTCCCTCTGGATGTGTTTAAAATTTGGTGGATAAGTTTTGATTTTTAATGCTTTTTAACAGATATAGGAATAATTCGAGAGTATATTGTTTTTTCCATTATGAATGGTGATAGTTTTGTAATTGGATTTTCTACAAGTGAACCCATTACTTTATATTGTGGCAATCAACTGTGAGATTCCAATTCCTTATTAGAACTTGATTCAGATAGGGGTGTTTTCATTTTTTTTTTTTGTTGGCATATTATATTTTTTCTTTCATCAGTTTTACTCCCATCCTCCTTGGAGCCCTATCATGGGAGACTTTTGGAGGGAATCCCATCCACCCAAGCATCACAGGGATACAAAAATGGTATACTCAGGTTTAGTATTTATATACAGTCATCAATAATTTTTTTCATTCATCTACCCCTGTGAATTTGAATATAAATTTTAATTTTTTAATGATACATTTTAGTTACAAACTGATTGTCCCTTGTCTACTATTTGGTTAAATTTGCATGGTATGTGTAGGTTTTTTATGTAGTTATTGTGTTTTTGGTGGGTGGAATGCTACTAGAGCTTGATATGACTGATCAGATTTGGTCTATCTGCCTACCCATCTAGCCCAAGTAATAGCCAAAGTAGTGTTAGAATTCAGAAGTATTCTACCTAAAGGCTGAAGTTCTCAAATACCAGGATCATGTCCTCAGGTTGCCACCCATGGTAAATTGGTGGCCTCATTATGAGTAGGAGTTTTACAGAGCGGTCAGTATACTCAACAGACCCAACTGACAGGACAAGACCTAATTGGCCACACTGATAGCTTCACAACTCCTATGCCTTTCTCCGACAGCAATACCTGCTCACTCATCCTCACTAACTCAGACAATCTCTTGCACATCACTCCTGAAGCATGTAATTTTCTATGTGATTCTCTGTGCAGCATGATTCTTCAGCTTAGTAGGGTAGTTGTGCAGCAGCTGCAACCAGTTCATCTACCAAGGTTTTATCTTTCATGAGCCAGTATTTGGTGTAAATATGTGGGAAGATGCATAAAAAAGCTAATTAACATAAGTTTGCAATCCAGCCATGAATATTCATGTGAGAACTCACTCTGGAATGCTGCTGAAATAGCTTGTAGTAAACTATCACAAATTCACAGAGCTACAAATCCACTCATTCACCTTATCAGCTTCTCTGACTTGTTCACTGCCACTTTATATGCAACTGACTTCATATGCAGATATAATTTGCATATAAAGTCATATATGTAATCCACAGCCAGAATATTCAGGTTATTCCATCAATCTCATAGGTACAACATGCGAGCTATTCCATTAACCATTTTCTTTTATAAACAACAGAATGAGTTTGTTCTGGTTTTTATTTGTAGCATGGAGCCAATGATATCAGTATGCACATTGCACACATCTTTTTTTTTAGGGTAAGTAGATTTCTTCTACACAGTTTCATCCTTAAGAAATTAGAAACTTTAAGTTTAGGCCATGCTTTCTGAAGCTGTCAAACACAATCTGCAAATGTTGGAAGTGCTCACTTGGGACCTTGGAAAATACCTGTATGTTATCAATTTAAGCCATTGAAAATTCTTCTAACTCATTCAACATACTGACATTAATTGTTGGAACATTCTGGAGCTCCAGCCAAGCCAAATAGCATGACCCTAAAATAAAGGCCTGCATCACAAGCAAATGCCATTTTCTCCTTATCTGCTTTGTCCACCACTACCTACCAATAACAGTAAGTCACTTCAAACTTTGCAAAATCACTTGTGACAAAACATTATGAACAATCAAACTATTGGTCTTTTCATGGCCACAACAAAGAACTGTCTATCTCCTAACCAATCTTCCTTTAACTAATGATTTATAATCTACCAGCTGAAACTGGAAGCTCAGACTGATGGTGTCGCATTCTTATTTCTCAAATTATGTTTTTCTTTCAGTGTATTACCTTGTGAGAATGTATTACACCCTTTGCTACCTTTCAGAGAATACTGACAAGATTGAGGACTGATATGCAAAGTGGAGTGATCATTGGAGTTTAAGTGATGTATGTTAACAGTCTTATATATTTTTCTGCATCTTTACCAACCTTTTTTATTTCTTTTGATATTTTGTAAGTAGTGAATGTAACTATGTATTTGTTCATATTAGTTTACATTTCCCTTTTTATGCTTACTTTCTAAGTCAACCCTTTGATTTTTGAGGCCCATTTTCATCTTATCCAGTATGCAAAGGAGTAGTTTAGGGCTTTGTAATATACCCTTACTTGTGTTTAGTGTTTGACAGAGATATGCTGTGGAATGTGTATATCCTCAACAATATTTCCACTTGCTTTCTTTTCTTTCAACCAGAAGATTCATAGTTTTCATTCTTTGACTGACTTGGATATTTTGTAATTATTTCACCCCAAGCAAGGCAATAATGGCACTAACACACAGGGGTTTACTGATTGTTAGGGAATATGAGATAAGACAATAAAAGAAGAAGAATTAAGAAGACAGAAGATAATGATTGACATTGCATTTAAATTTTTAAAGATCATGGTTGATAGGGAAGCAAGAAACCAGAAGAGAGCTCCACAAATGAGGAGTGCAATAGAAGAAACTGTTAACATAGAACTTACAGTTGCATCTAGGCATTTCAACTAGAACTGTTTTAACACATGGGCCCAGTGAACATTTGCCTAAGGGAGGGGGTTCCATGTGCAAAGGAGCCCCTTGCTAATCTGTGTATGTTAAATGACTTGTGTTATGGGAGACCCTTTTGAGGAAATACTAAAAATAGAAATGACAAACCATACTTATTGGGATTGGTGAAAATATGTCATAATGGAAAGATACATTTCATTTGAGAAAATGAGGAAATGTCCATTTTTGACCTAGAAGACACTATAAATGGTGAGGACTGTCTTCAAAGAGAATGCCCACCTATATAAATTAGATAAGCTGGTTTATCTTGTTGATTTGCAGATAATTTTGCTATCATGAAAAAGATCAAAGAACTGACCCTGTTTCCTGACAATCAGACAATATTATCTATTTTTTTTCTCTGGTTTGATTTAATTTTAAAATTTCTCTTCTACTGAATCAATATTGTTTTGGATTGTAATATATTCATTTTTACTTTTGTAAATAAATTATTTTTATTGTTATAAAAATCTGGCATTGATAGTATTATTTTATTCTTCTTTTCTCTTACATTCTCTCTCACTTTTTTCTTTTTGTCACAACTGACAAAATGGGGACTCATTCTAAGCTTAAATATCCATGTCAAAACAAAAACAGCAATTCAGCTGTTTTCTAAAATAAATAATTTTCTTATTTTATGTTAATTTCCCGACAACAAAGAAAGTAATTAAGTTTTCTCTTCAGATAATTTTTTTTGATAAAACTGACTTTTTATTTGTGTTTGTTTAAAAATTGTTTTCTGTCAAAGAATTCCTTTCTTCATTCAATTTGGATGAAGAATTTTACTTATTAAAAAAAGCCAGTTATTGCAGCTAGCTACATATTTTGATTTATAATTTTATGCAAATATGAAAAATCCAAAAATAACATTAGACCTACTATTAATAGCAATGACATGATTATTAAATATATTTATGCACTGTATATGAACTTAGATTTCGGGCTATGTATAGATTATTAGTGATTGAACCTGAGATTCATGTCACGTTTGTAACACGGACCTTCCGTCAGCAAAGACAAATTCATCTGGACACCGTTTTTTTTTTGTTTGTTTACCCTTCTACCTCTGAGTGTGACAGGTCGAAGTGAAAATTCACAAAAATGACCGAGCAAAATTGTTCCTGAGACCTGTGACAGAGACAGTACTTTTCCTCCCCGCACTTGCAGCCGAGCCTATCAATTAAAACACTCCATCTTCCCCGCCTTCATCTTATCTGCATAACAACTTCTCATGTTGCTCTGCTCGCCCCTTTCCACAACCTATTTTTCACAGAACTGCTACCACGCTTTTCGTTATCCTCCTTTCTTTCTCTCCTGCAATGTTCCCTGCCAAACCCACTACAACTTCCCTACCAATCACACTCACAACACAACCACAAAACAGACTTCCACCTAAACCTTTTCAGATTTAACAATCTCAGGCGGGGAGTGTCACATTTGTAACTCGGACCTTCCGTCAGCAAGGACAAATTCATTTGGACACTGTTTTTTTTGTTTGTTTACCCTTCAACCTCTCGTTTTACTGTGACGTCTTTCTTGTTACAGTTTTTTATTCTATTTTTTTTGTTTTCCCTTTTCTTTCATTATCGTGCTTTCTAGCATAGACCATGCTTCCTTTTGTTTTAATTTCCTGTCCTTTATCATGCCCTACCATTTTTTATCCACTCTCGGCAATTGTGATAAGGCCATGTGAGCGAGATTGTCCTTTGGCGGAATCTTCAGATTGTTCCTGTTGGTCCCTGTATCCACATGCACATGTCGCCTCTCTGCTGTTTCATATAACTTGGTATGTTATTTTAATCTTCTTAGCTCTTCCTTCTCCTTTGTATTGTAAATGCATTATTGTGGCATAACAAATAGTTGTTACCTCTTTATCTCTGTGTTGCTTGTTCTTCTAGCCCAAAAATAGATATTTTAGAAAAGAAATAAAGACCCTTTTGTCCAGAATTTGCTCCGATGAATAGGCATGCCTTTACCTTGTCCAAAGTTGTAATTGCCTATTTCTTGAGATAAACGCTGAGCTGCTTTTCCAAATTTGTTGCCTTGTTAAATTTAAAAACTCCTTTACTACTATATCAGGCCTCCTCATGGCTGCTGGTAAGAGTGTTGCCTTTCCTTTTCTTCTTTGTTCTCACTTGCTCCCTTCTCTGTTTCTAGCCTTTCCTTTTCTCTCTTTTATTTCAGTCTTCTTTGTCACAGTGGACTCATCTTTGTTTTGTTCATTTTTTTTTCCAGATTTTTTACTTAATTCGAGGAATAAAATCTTTCATTTTTCAATGAAATTCATCTGTGTGTTCTTGCGAATTTGAGTTAAACTGGCTGTCCAAGCAGGATGCTTTTCGGCATTTTGTCCAGGGCAGTAAAATTCAATCACAACATTGAACACTTGTACATGAAGCTTATAGAGGTTAAGATTATAAATTTATGATGCAGTACTAATTTCCAGGTATTCATAATTTTTGAATATTTGAATGGATAAGCTTTTTAATTGTGCAAGTTGAGGAAAGTGTTGAATGTAGTTTTGTAGACCTATACTTATGATGAGGCTAGGTCAGTGCCAACCAACCTAGCTATGCCACTATGCTAGATCTAAGTCTTGTCTGGCAGCTTTGTGAATCAGCATACAGTAGTTTGCATTAAGAATGAATACAGTTCATACAATTAAAAGAAGGACATGTTCATTATGGAAGCAGAATGTTTAAATATTTAAGTTTTGTTGCAAGCACACTTTTACAATATAACCCTACATCCTGGTGTGAGACTAAATACTAAATATTTAAAATATATATTTCCAGGTAACCCTTTCAGCAGAAATAAAATGTAACATTTTGAGTGGAGCACAGGAAAAGAAGAGAGATGCAGAGGAGAAAGAGAAAATAGGAAAACTTCTAAAATTAACATTGTGGTTCAACATCTCCACTCATCCCATTTCTTTAAATATAGCATCCACATCAGTATCCACTCCTGCAATGTTAGCCACTAGTATTGTTACTTCAGTTATAGCATCCACATTTAGCACATCACTCAAAAATTACTGGGCCTGACATATAGATGGCACCACTAATAAACATCCATATAATTTTTTATGAAGTACTAACCTTCAAATAGCACATGACAAACTTTGGGCCCAAATGGATTATTAGTTTACAAATTACAGTTATTTAAATAAAGCTACTGTTGCATATTTTCAAAACAATGGAAAAATCTGAATTTTGTGTGTTGATAAAGCATTGCTTTCTGATGAAAAAAAATATTGTTCGTGCAAACAATGGCTTGATAAGTCTTATTTAGACCTTGCTCCATTGAAAACAATGGTTAAGAGGTGGTATACTGACTTTAAATGTGGTCGTGCAGACACAAATGATGCTGAATGCTCTAATCGCACAAAATCGTGCAGTTGTCCTGGAAAACATGAAAACAATCCACAAACTTGTTTTGGCCAATTGTAAATTAAAGTTGCATGAGATAGCAGAGGAGATGAACATATCAGAAGGCAGTGTATTCATCATATTGAATGAACATTTGTCAATGGGAAAGCTATGTTCAAAGTGGGTGCTGTGTTTGCTCACAGTTGATCAAAAATAACAACACATTGACGATTCAGAGTATTTTTTGCAACTGTTTCAATGCAACAAGGAGTTTTTGTGTAAATATGTGACAATAGATGAAACATGGATCCACCACTTCACTCCAGAGTCAAATCAGCAGTACGGTGAAAGCGGTCCAAAGTGACCAAAGATCCAAACATCAGCAGGCAAGGTTTTGGCCTCTGTATTTTAAAATGTGCAAGGTATCTTGTTCATCAATTACTTTGAGAAAGGAAAAAGCATCAATAGTGAATATTTTTTGCATTATTGGTGCATTTAAAGGAAGAAATTGCCAAAAAATGCCCATAAATGAAGCAGAAAAATGTGATCTTTAATTAAGACAATGCCCTGATCGCAACAATGGTAAAATTACATGAATTACATTTCGAACTGCTTCTGCATTCACCCTATTGTTCCAGATCTGGCCCACAGTGACTACTGGCTGTTTGCAGACCTCAAAAGAATGCTCCAGGAAAGATGTTTTGCTCCAATTAAGAAGTGATTCGGAAACTATGGCATGTTTTGAGGCCAAAGACAAATTGGATGATATACTAGATTGAATGCATAGATTCATCAACTCAATGAGTTTGCCATATATGTCCCCTGTACTGGACACAACCTGAACTTGGTAGGAGTAAAAGCAGCAGGGTTGTCTACAAACTGTAAAATTTTTTGACTTAATTCAGATTTTCTGGTCAAGCTTCTGTTTGACACATAATGGTTAGGACATTTTGATGCTGTTCATGCTCTGTATGAGAGTTTTGAGAAAATAAAACATGCACTGGATTCTTTATCAGTTAACAATGAACAACAAGTGACTACAAGGTGAGAGTCAGAAGGATTGATTAAAAAAATGGAAACAGTCTTTCTCACAATTATTTGAAATGACGTGCTAGAAAGAATGAACAAAACAAGAAAGGTCCTGCAATCAAAGGATGTGAACATTCTTGCTGCTTTGAATCTTCTTGACTATAAAAACCTATCTTCAGGAAACTAAGACAAATTTAGCAAATATGAATTAAAATCCAGCAGTATGTGTTCAGATACAGATTACCATGATGGAAACAAAAATGAAGGAAGTGTGTATCTTAATAGGTATGATGGATTGGCAGAAAAGGTATTTCTCAGTAAAACCAAAAAGTTGAAGGTGGAATCTTTCCTCCCTATTCTGAACACTCTAGTGTTTGAACTGATAAAATGTGCAGAGGCTTATTCACAGATTGGAAACCTGTTTTTCTTTCTTCAGTGAATTAAAAACCAATGCTTTTGATGCACAAAAGAAAAAGTGGGGACATCTGTCTAAAGACCTAAATTATGACGAACTTTTAAATGAATATGAGTATCTCAGGCACTACATGGCTATTGATGAAAGTTATGAGACTTTCTATGCATTGTAGAGAAAAAGAATTTTGGACAATTTGCAATACGTATTCCTGAATGTTGAAATTGTACTCAGAGTGTTCACATGCATGATGGTGACCAACTGTACAGGAGAAAATTCTTTTTCAAGACTGAAATGTGCATGGAAAATGACATCCTATTCCCAAAGATCATTGACTTCAAGCCAATAATAAAGCAATTCTCTGAAAAGAAATGACACAAATGCTTGTTATAATAAGAAGTTTGCAGTAATTTGATACTCTACTATCTAATTTGTGTGGCTTATTGAGTATTATTGTGTTTCAAGCCTTGTATATTGTTCAAATGTTTATTATGTTGATTAGTTGCTGCTGTACTTAAATTAAAAAATATTAGTTACCATAGAGGAAAGTTCATCAGAACAATTATCATGAAAACATTTATAGTAAAGGCTTAGGGAAAGCTACATTACAGCAGTGGGGAAAGTGACTGAAGCTGAGATGCCAGGTCAGGACTAATAACATTGCAGATTCTTCTTTGGATTTTATCACTAAATATATAGCAGGAGTACCAGGCTAGATGTGGTAGCAATATTCAAAGCAAAGACAAATGATAGACATATAGAGGATCTAACCTTTTCAGTTATGAACAATGATAGTTTTGATAAAGAAGCATCTTTTTTTGACTAACACCAGATATCTTGGGAATTTACACGAGCCTTGTTTTTTTTTCTGAGCCATTGATTTATATAGTTATCTTCATTGTCTGTACTCCCCATCTACCTTGAAGCCAAATATTGATAAATGTCATTCACTTATGACAAAGATACAAAAACAAAAATATTTGTTTTTGAAAGAAACATTTTAGCACCTACTCTATTTAAGTTTTAGTCAGGTGTTTTATTATAGATATGTAAAAGTTTTGAACTTTTCAAACTGACTGACACTCAGCTACTTCTTTCTAACACTTATATATGGAAATAGGTTTGGTGTTTTGACTGAGAACAGCTAAGTAGATTAAAATATATACTCAACTATCAGGATCCCATTTTCATGTCATGGGTCACCAAACACAGACAACAGATGGTTCCTTTTGAATTGACTAATTTTTCTATTAGTCAGATGACACAAGAATGTTGAATTATCTCTGGAACCTTCTCTTGGTTAAGGCAGTAAATATATCAAATAAATAAGTGAATGGAACATCTGACTCCTCTCCATTTTTCATTTTTTTAAGATCCCAATACAAATTTAATTTGATAAATTACTTTTCATAGATCACAACCTGATTATTATTGTACTCCCTTTAACTCCACTTGATAAATGTGTTACTTGTTTAAAAAGTTAGATTTTCATTCTAAATAGAGTTAGAAAAGTTTTGACCCACCATTTTTAGATGTGAAATTGAACTTCCTAGTTGATTTTGACAGTCGATTGCCATTTTTATCCGAGAGATAAACAGCATAAATTCCTTTGCTCAATTTATGATTTGGTGCAACAGTATCACAATAGGAAGCATTACAGACACACACTGAGGAACCAAAGCCATATGACCTGTGAAGACAAGGTTGCAGTGTTCCTAAAAAAGAAACAGGAGAAACAAAATGAAATGACGTGACAAGAAAAGTTCATTTAACAATTAGAAACTAACTGAAAATAGATACTTTACTGGTTTTTCATTATTAAATATTCATGAAGAGACACCAGAAAATGTTTGATTAGAATGAGATAATTGAAATTTTAAAAAAATTATCAATAGCTGAGCTATCAAAAGGTATCTTCCAACTTCAATTAAATGTTGGTCATGCATTAAGGATGTATTAGTTGGAAACATAATGAAGCTTTATTTGTTTATCACATTTTAATAAATTAGTGATGATCACACATCCTAATATTAATTATTATTATTATCACATTTAAAAATGATTTGCATAATAGTTTTTACACAGATTAGTATCATACTGGGAACTAAAAAAATATCAAACCAAATGTGTGGTAATATTTTAATATATTTAATAATAGACATGTTGAATCTCGTATAACTCTGTGTGTATCCAAAGTCGTATCATATCTCTGCGTGTAGCAATATTCCTGATGTAGCTCTCTTTATCAAATATTGCACACTGGATTGCTACCTGGCCTGTCATCTACTTACTACTTATATAGTGCCAGGCTTATTTGCATGGGATACTACACCCCACCCCAAAACTGGAGCAGTCATACACCCTTGTTCTTCCTATCACTACTTCTAATTACTTTTGTCTTTCTGTTCGTCTCTTCAACAGTGACCTTTGTGTTTCTTCATCCTTCTCATACTCATCTGTTTTTTAACTTTCACTTAATTCCATATCCTACTCAATCTTACTTCTTCAACTCTCTGTCTCTTGCTGCTACTGCACTTCCATTCACTGCTTTGCCTCATCATTGCACCTTTCTTCCTCTTCACATTCTTGATCTTCAATCTCTATATCCTTCAACACACTCCTATTTCTAAACTATTCAGCATGCACCAAAATACACTGCCTTTTCTTTTCAATTATGGCTGTGTAACAGGAAATTTGCCTCTCCCAAACTTGTCACTTTGTTTTTATTATACCACATCTCCCTCATATCAGAAGACATCATTATAGGGGCTCTTATCTACCTTCCCATTAGTGCCAATGGGCTCAATGTGGGACAGACCTAAGGAGCACTTTTGATAGGAATGTCTCAATACACCCATTAGTTGGTAAAATTGCCTTTAAAGACATTTTCACAGTTCAAAATATTCTTTTCGCTTTTCCATTAGACTGTGGATGATATGGTGGTGTCTTATACAGGATGTATTCAATCCATCTTAAACAGACACATAATCTCTCATCCCAAAACTCAGGCACATTGTCTGTAACTACCATTTGAGGCACTCCATTTCTCAAAAAAGGGTTCTTAAAATCTGTTTTACTCTGGCTGCTTTTCTATCCTTTACTTTGATCACCTTCTGACCAAACCTGAGTATATGCCCACTTGTATTAAAAATGACCCATATCTCTGATATGCATGTGGTCTATATGCACTCTAACCCAGGGCTGTGCTTTCTTAGGCCCTGAATGAATTTCTTTCTGCCTGAAACTTTTTATCTCATTACACTTTGGATAGCTCCTAATATACTTCTCAACATCCTTCAAATATCCTGGACATCATGCTTGCAGTTTTAACTTTCTCCATGTTGTCATTACACCACAATGCACATTATCATGCACTCTTCTCAATACGTCTTTTCTCAATATCTGTGGGGTTACTGCTACATCTCCATTACATATAATATCATTCTCTATAATTATATATCAGGACCACATAGAGGTAGGAACAAAAACCAAGGAAGAATTAAAACAAAGTTGAACAAATATTTGCAAGATTAAAAAAGGCAGGATTAACGGTGAGCAGAGACAAGTGCAATTTTGATTGTAAGAATTTGTAGTATTTGGGCTAACAGATATCAAAAAAGGCATAGCACTCGATGAGAGGTTGACAAAGAAGATTACAGATATCTGATATAACTTGTATCTTGCCTCATGGGGAATAGAGTTTTCTTTCACATATATTATGTTGAAATCAAACACCATGATTTTTATCATCCAACACAGTATCCTTGAAGATGTACCCTTTGTTAATTATTTCCTTGGGTTAAAAATAAATTCCATTGCCTAGTGGTCTGACTTCAACAAAAATCTTTTACCTAACAAAAAATTCTGTGCCTTCTCTATAGTCCAAGCAATCACTAATCCCTCTTTCTCAATATTTGAATAGTTAATTTCTGCCAGCAATAACCTCCTTGACAAATACATAATTGGATGTTCCTCTTGCAATTAAATGGCAGCAATCACTTTCTCACTTGCATCAGTGGTGATGGCTATTTCTTTTTTAGGATTGAACGTTTTTATTATTGGTTTTCTCCTCATGATTGTCTTTAGTACTTCAAAAAGTATTATTTTGCCTTTGTGTCCACTCAAACTCACTTCTTGCATAACTCTGCAAATGGCTAAATTATTTAACTCTACCTTGGAATATATTACCTGTCGTAGTTTATCAGTTTCAAAAAGAACCCCAATTCCTTCTTATTCATTGCAGTCGCTATATCTGTAATCTTCTTTGTCAACCTCTCATCAGGTGCTATGCCTTTTTTTTTTTTATATCTGTTAGCCCAAATATAACAAATTTTTACAATCAAAATTGCACTTGTATTTGTTCACTGTTAATCCTGCCTTTTTTAATTTTGCAAATATTTGTTCAACTTTATGTTTTAATGTTGAATTCTGTTCTGGGTGAGCCATTATCTTTTTTTTTTGTTCGTTTTGCCTAATTTTTGCTTGACTTTAAAACTTTTTATGCTTAACTGAAGGATTGATTTTGTTTTCTTAGAAATTTCATTGCCTGGAATCTTGTTTTAGTTTGCTAGGTTTTCCTTTTCTCTGCTGGCCGATTGGCTAGCCTCCCATTTCCACATTCTGTGACGAAAAAGTTAGAAATATTTTTTCAAATTTCAGTAGCTTTGTTTTCGGCTTGGAGTTAAAATATCTTGAATACTGTTGAATTCTGTTCTGGGTGAGCCATTATCTTTTTTTTTTTGTTCATTTTACATAATTTTTGCTTGATTTTAAAACTTTCTATGCTTAATTGAAGGATTGATTTTGTTTTCTTAGAAATTTAATTGCCTGAACTTTAACTAAGTTAAAACTTAGCAATTCAACAACATCTTTTTTTTTTTCATTGGAGCGGATGGACTAAACTATCGCCCAGTTCACACGCCACCCACATCTATTGAACAGGTGAAGAGGCTCATCCCTTGTTTCCTGTTTAGGATGCGGTTTCCAGTTTTCTCTTTTCCAATCTTTTTACTATCTTCTTTTATTTTTTTCAATTGGAGTAGATAGACTAAACTATCGACCGGTTCACACTCCACCTACATCTATTGAACAGGTGAAGAGGCTCATCCCTTGTTTCCTGTTTAGGATGCGGTTTCCGGTTTTCTCTTTTCCAGTCTTTTCACTCTCTTTTATTTTTTTTCAATTGGAGTAGATAGACTAAACTATTGTCCGGTTCACACTCCACCCACGTCTATTGAACAGGTGAAGAGGCTCATCCCTTGTTCCTTGTTTAGGATGTGGTTTCCGGCTTTCTCTTTTCCATTCTTTTTACCCTTACATAGCCCCCTGCACATCAGTGGCGTTATCGCCTTGCTTGGAGTGATATGATTAAAAAAAAAAAAAAATTCTTCCTTGGTTTTTGTTCCGACCCCACTACGGTTTTGATATATAATTATGTTACTTATTTTTCCTAATAACATTCCTTCATTTGCTTTCTGAAAACTGTGACTAGAGGTCTTAATACCAAACAATAGATGAGTCCATCTTAGCAGACCTATAGGCAATTTTTTTAAACTTCTCATCAATTTCAGTTTGGTTGTATGCAGACTTAAGATCAATTTTGGCAAAGTATTCCATATTTGCCAGCTCGTGGCTTGCAATTTCAGTATTCAGCAATGGAAATGAATCTGAGTATATTTGGTGATTTACTCCTACCTTGTCATCACCACATATCCTTAGAGTATCCATCTTCTTTTTTTATCGCAACAATTGGTGACACCCAGTTACTTCCACTTTGAGTTACCTTTTCCAGAGTGCCCTGTTGGATCATTCTGTTTAATTTTGCCAACCCAAAGGAAGTATGTGAACCAGAACTTTTCTCACCTTTATACATTTAGGGTGATTTCAACAAAATACTCGATTTATACCATTTCAAGAACCCTATTCCACTTTCTCATGTCTCCATGGAATTTATTAGATTTGCTGTGTCCACCCTAACAATCTACAACCCTTATGGTATGCTACCACTACAATTGGAATTACAGCAAATTGCATACCAGTTTTAATGGTGCCCTGAAAGAAACCCATTGTTTTTATGGTTGATCTATCAATCTGTTTTAATTTCACATAGCTTTTTTAGTTTAGGTCGTCCTAACTTAATCCAAAAATTCTTTTGTATTATTTTGCTATCATTATCCACCTGCATACTAAATACAGAATCTATTCTTATACACTCTTGACTTTTCTTTTGTGCATTTATTGCAAATATTGCGGCTTCTTCTTTTACTTCTTCAGAGGAGGATGTTTTTACTGTTCATATTTCCTCTACTTGCTTCATATACTTACATACACCTCTGAAAATGATTCCTTCTTCCACAATTTGAGCATAGTTTCCCTAAAGTCAGACATTTGTATTTGTTCCTTTCATGCATTCTTCCACAATATTTGCATTTCATTTTGACTTTATTCATATTCATCTTGGATATTTTGAGCTCTTCTTTCGATTTATTAAATTCTTTGATTAACTGTTGTAAAAATTCTATACTTGTTTCCAAATTGATTTGGGTGCTTTGCATGCAGTCCAACATTTTTTGCTTATGACTTGAGTCTTGTAATCCCTCAATCAACCTTAGAAGAATAAATTTATCTTCCACCGACATTTCTTGTGTTCCTAATTTTTTGAACTAGCAAGACTTAGCTCACTCCTTAAGCCAATGCAAGTATAGCATTACAGATGCCTCTGGACACTGTCTTGCTTTCAGAAACTTGGTCTTCTCAGCAATAACCAGTTTTTTCTTCAGTCTAATATTCTTTTTAATGACTGACAATTTCCTTAAAAGTCATATTTTCCAACTCCTAAGGATAAGACATGGTAGAAATTTTCATTTTTCACATCACACAGCAGCCAAAAATAAATTTGTTATCTGATTTCTTCACCTTCCATTCTTGAGTCCTGCAATTTTTTAACTCTTGTCAATGCCTCAAAAGCTTGCATCTATAGGATACAAATCCTATATCATCTAACAATTTACTCAAATGAAAAAAGTAAAACTGCACATCTGCAAAAGTGGATCAAAACAACAAAAAACATTTTGGAAAAACCCAGAACAAGGTAAATTTCACAGGTCAGTGTGAAAATTAAGATTCAAGAAAATTGATCTTTGACTCTGGTCAATTTTTTTTACACCTAGAAAATGGGTATGTTGTTCAGAGTCGAACACGACTAAAATTCACTACTTATGTCTCTTGACTGGACAAATCAGTCCAAGATGGGAGTTTTAATCTGAAGGACCTCACACAATGTTAGGAAGAAATTTCAAGATGCTAAGGTCATGTCTCATTGACATGCATTCGTTCTACCTCTCCTTCAAATTTTCCTTTCTTCATCTTCACCCACACATCAAAGGAAACAAGATACTTCAACTGACATCGATAAGTACAATCTATTTTATTGCTTGACTTTTCTTTTCACTTTTTCTCCAGCCATAAAAAGGAAAAGAACACAGACTTTTATTAGCAAGCTTTTTAATCTTTTTACATACATTTATTCTGCTACTATCAACTAGGAACTCTGAATTTCTAGGGGACATTTAAATACTTACAGTTCTCTCTGAACAATTACCTACATATATTTTCTCTATGAACATTTTTTTTCTTCTACATTTATGTTAATCTGTTCCGTGAATACAACTTCACTCCTTTTTACAAATTCGTCATTTCTGTTTAGAGGATAAAACTTTTTACTTTAATGTAAAAATGAAATATTTTATCCTTTCACATTTTAACATCCAACCTTGAACCTTCTGATATTTTAAATTGTAGGGATTGTCGGCTATGTTTGGAAGTGGCCTTGTACCAGGCATGGCCAACAGACCCTACACATCCACACTTCAACGTGCTCAGGATAATCCAACGAACCCAAGGATCCTATCAGCAATGCCATTGTTGAGTCTCATATAACAGTGTGTATCCAAAGCCCATGATGTAGCTCTCCTTCTCAAGTGTGACACACTGGATTACTGACTAGACTGTCATCTACTTACTACTTATGTAGTGCCAGGCTCATTTGCAATACACTAGAAAACATAAAATTCACAAAAATTAAAAACGCTTTAGGAAGATTACAGCAATGCCAATTAGAAAGAATCTGACATAATAACTATAAGAATACATTAGGTATAAGTAAAGCTCAAATAAATGAACAAAGAGGACTTATTTCCTTTTTTTTTTATACATTACTTTTGTCTTTGTTTGCTTTGTCATTTTCCACCCTCCCTCATGTCTTGGATTGACCACCAGCCTACTCCCACTTTTTGCCAGTTTCAAATATTGGAATGTAAAGATTTTATTTTCATGCCACTCAGTTGTTTACTGACTAGAATTGCCAAAAAAGTAAATATTTTTAAAAAATTCCAATGAACTTTCTTTACTTGATAGTGGTAATTACTAATTTTGAGCCTGAATTTTGGTTGCTGGTAAGTAATAATAAGAGCTTTTGAATATAAAAAAATGATATATTGATAGATTATCATGTATAGGATACAAATCCTACATCATCCATCAACTAACTAAAATTTTGGAAAAACCCAGACCAACGAAAATTTCACAAGTCAGTGTGAATAGTAAAATTGCACACCCACAAAATCAGATTCAAACAACTAAAAACATTTTGGAAAAACCCAGACCAAGGCAAATTTCACAAGTCAGTGTGAAAATTAAAATTCCTGATCCTGATTGGATAGGAAATCAATAATTGATATATGATGTTAGTCAAATTTTTTTAACACCTAAAGAAGAAAATGCCTGCTGGAGCTAGTCCATGACAAATCCACTACTTAAACCATGTTCAGTGACTGGTCAAAAACAGTCAGAATGGAAGCAGTATCTGATAGCATCTCACAATGTAAGGAAGAAACTTCAAGGTGACTCAGTCACATCTTGCCTTTACTTCCAATTTTCTTTTATTCTTTTTTACTCCACACCGCCAAAGAAAACAACAACAACAACAGGACACTAAGTATAATTTCTTTATTTGTTTTACCTTCTTTCTCACCCTGTCACCAACCTACCAAAAAGGGGAAGGAACATAAAACTTCACATTCTGCTACTATCAGTATATGCCGGGGACACTTAGCTACTTACTACTATCAACTATGAACTCTAAACTGCTGTGGGACATTTTAAATACTTACATTTCTCTTTGAATAATTTCTCTTCTCACAAATATGTTATAGTGTTCAGTTAACGAAATTTCACTTATATTTTTCTTCTTGCAATTTTGTTATTCTATTAATAAATCTATACTTTAATGTACAAACAAAATATTTTATCCTTCTACATTTCAACATCCAACCTTTAACCTTTTGATATATAAATTGTGGGAACTTTGGTTGTGTTTGGCACAAAGCCAATTTGACAAGCATAGACAAGGCCCCTACACATAAAAAGGTTAAAGATATAAAAAATGATATGCTGATAGACAATCTGCTTCCCAGAAAATTGAAAATTCTAAAACAAATCAAATGGCCAGCTAAGAACAATACTTAATTTGTACAACAGGCAAGGTGATGGCAATTGGTTGATAAACCTGATAAAAATTCTAAATGCTAGTTAAGAGGCAAAAAGGTTACTTAAGGATGGTTCTGATGTGAACTAAAGAACAAAGAACCAGGTGTCCTATATCTGTCTCCGAAATATAAAACTGACTTGTCGACTATGCCTGCAGATGTGTCAAAATTGAAAACAATGGATACCTGATTAATTTGTTTTTATAAAAACACATGGTGTAATTTTGACATTCTGCTGAATGATTATCACCATGAGAAAGTGTCCCTGAGATGGGGGGGGGAGAGAAAGCCAATTGTTTATTTAACTTTCAGACAAGAAAGAAGAAGAAAAAGCATCAATTCACTTATAAGGTGATGGTGTTTGGGACAATATTTTTTTAGAAAAGAGATTAAGGAAAGAGAAGGAGCTGCTTGCAAACACTGCAGAGTGTTGGTAGGAGATGCTGAAAGGAGGAGGAAAAAAGCTGTGGGCAGAGTAATATCTATGACCATCACCCAAGAAAAGGAGAGGGCCTCCAAATAATTGATTTCTCAGGACCAAAAGCAATGAAGATGACAGGGGGGAAATACCAATTCCCAACCGCATCCTATCCCCACAACAGTTTTTGGCAGACACCAATAAATATGAATGAGCAAAGCGAATTAAAAGAGGAGATGGGAGAGAGATCACCACAAAACCATTCTAGCTGCTGGACACAAGACAACGTACATGACTATCTGCCAAAGTGAAACTCCAACATTAGCCTTGAGTCAAACTTACCAAACTAGCTATAAAAACTTCACTAAATCTTACCAGCTAGCATCTTGCTAGTTCAACAGTAAAATGGTGAAACTTTGTTGCTAATCTAGTAGCACACTTATATTCATGTACTTCAGGCATTAGGGAAAAATAATTGCCATGAAAATATTTGTAGAAAAGACAAAGAGGAGCCATGTCACACTGGAGAGAAATTAGCTGAAGTCAAGATATCAGGTCAGGATTGATTATATTAAAGACTTTTCTTTGAATTTTGTGAAGAATCTTGAGATATGCAAAAGGAGCACCAGACCATATATGGCAGCAGTATTCAATACATGGACAAATGGTAGATTTATAAATGTGCAAGATGACTTCTGATAAGAAAAATATACCTGTCATGATACGGAATCAATTTTCTTAGCAGTAGACTTAGTCAATATAGTCATTCTACTTTATATAAGTAGAAAATGTGAGCAAGATGTTACTCTTCAGGAGTTTAGCATCAGCCATGCCGATGGTAATCAAAAAAGGTTATTTGTGGTGATTAAGTGAAAGCAGTTTTATTTTTACAAGCGATTCCTTATCCCAGTAACCACTGATTGAAGGTCCTTCTTGAGAGCAGTTACCAGTTTTACTTTGTTGAATCTGACTCAACTATTTATTTCTGTCTTAATAGAATTAAGACAGAAATAAATACCTGAGTCAGTTGCATAGATACCTAGTTGGGAACTCTGATGTAAAGTCCTTGTCTTCAATTTTGCATGAGTTAAAAAATAGGCTCTAGTGTATTTCTCCAAACTTCATTTTGATATTTTTTATAGTCACATCTCTCAGCTTATTGATCATGTCTATTCTGACAACAATGTCAGTCTTGTTGATGATGCCATCAATAATAAATGCCTCTGTTTTTTATCTTTGCTTCGCATATTTTTATCTCTACCTGCCAGGTTCCTTTACATTTTATCTCCCTTCCATCAAATGCTTTTAGTGCTACTCCTACTTCATCATCTCATAAGTTTGGGATTAAGTAAAGTGGTTGTGCAGCCTGTGTCAAAAAAGCTGCCGCTATCACACCACCAATTGAAACTTCTATGATTGGCAGACATTGACACTGTGCCTTTGTTCTGTTGATATAGTAGCTACTGGCACAGAAGTTCCATCTTGTTCATTTCCCTGAGCCTGAGGGCAATACCTCATAGTATGCCCAAATCTCTCACAATTGTAGAACATTACTTTTAATCTTAGTAGCTTCTTACAGACTCTAATTAGATGCAATCTCTGACATCTATAGTACCTAACACTTGATGATTCCATATGGTCCTGCACTTTGTGCAACTGCAGTCACTGTTCCTAAAGTCTTTTACTGACTGAGAACCTTGCAGCTGGTATCATTTTGCAGAGGTCCATCTTTTCTATCTCAGGCACTTTTAGCAGCACCTGGATATGTCATCCAGGAAGCCTGTCATGAAAGCTAGTTTCATAGTCAGATACAGTCCTTTCCCTAGATAACCTGCCAACCCCACCAACCTTTTGATATTATTAGCATAGACGTCCACTAATTTCCTAGTCAATTTAACTCTCTTGAGCTTTTCATAAGTTTCAAAAGTCCTTCACTGAACGCTTTTTTTACTCTGGTCCCTATCTTGTCCTTATCCAACTGGCTCTTGTCACTCATTTCAAGGTAGAGGGCAAGTTATTCCCTTACAAAAAAAGTGGAATTTAGCAAGGTGTAGCACTTTTTGAAGCTTGGTGGCAAATTCAACCTTTATCCATGTGTCTATATCACTTTCTCCGCTGTATCATGTGTGTCTACCCAGTCTCACCATTCCAGACTGCATATTGCTAAAATAGCTTGTGCTTTAAAAGCTTACAAAACTTTAAAAAAAAAAAAATTTCTCCCAGAATCTCTCATCCTTCTCTACTCTCAAATCTTCTTCCTCTCTCACAAGATTTTTTGTAGGAAACAGACAAAAAAAAAATGATTTTCAGTCAATTTTATAGCTTTTCTTCCTTCCTAGTATAATTTATCTCTTTCCCCATTCTGCCACAATATCTTTCTATAAAAGAAATCATCTTTCACCAGTTCTTCTCCTCCTCCACAACAAAGTAAGTGGCATACTATTTTCTTTTGTTTCCTTCATTCAAAATATTAAAAACGGTACATTTACTTGTCCCTAACAATTTATTTTATTACCACTGGTGGATGATACTGATATAGAAATTGTGTCCAAAACAATTCTATTCACTAGAGAATTTGATAACATAGAAATATGAATAACATTTTTCTGTAGCTTCTTGTTGCACAATATCCAGAATAGAAAATAGATTCAAATTACAGTGGATACATTATGACAACATTCTGTTTGTCAGTTTCACATAAAATAAAAGGTAAATTTTTGTTTTGTTCGCCGAAGGCCTTTACTCCTTCATCCCTATTTCCGTGCTAATGTATATGCTGAACTCAAATCAGTAATTGTTTAATGAAGAAACATACCTTTTTTGCATTTTATTGAGCAGAAAAATATGAAACTTCTTGTCGCTGTTTATCTCACCCCGTAACCACAGTTCAAAAATGTTATTCACTGCTGAGTGAATTCACACATAGTTTTATGATTTTTCGTCCTTTTTTCAATCCCTACGTGCAAAATGAATTCCGAAACCGAACAATTCGTGTAATTGCTCAAATGGAGAAAAATCGACCAAAAATAAATAAACCTAAGCTGCAATTCATTCAGCAGTGAATCAGAGATGGCAACGGTAGTAAGGGGGTGAGATATAGTCCGATGTATTTATGGTCGATACCAAGAAAGAAAGGTAGGTTTCTTCAATAAACAATTATCGATTTGAATTCAGCATGTACTTTTGCATGGAATTAAGGATGTTTTAGAAAGTTTTGATGGGGTAAAGGACTTCAGGGAACAAGACAAAAATTTACCAAATAAAAACCTCTTTTTATTGAAAATTATTAATACAATATCCTTACTGAGTGCATACCAACTTAAAATTAAATTAACTTTAATAATTTATAGAGAATGATAAAATTTACACAGCATTTAAAACAAATATCAAATTATCAATCAGCAAAGTTTTCAATTTAGGCATTTATAGTTATTAAAAATTTTATACACTTCAAGACATCTTCAAATTGAATCAAACATTTTTCTGTTAAATATTCCAATGTTTGTTTTTGTGTTTAATGCTGTGTTTGCATCATGTATAAATAAAAAGACAACATATCAAGTAGTTGGAGTAAAAGTCTGAGTAGAAGTAGCAAGAAGAGGATTCAGTAAAAAATCTTCCTGTGTCTAATCTATCTCTTGTCATATGAAAACTGTCTTGTTCAGCCCTTCACAAGCACAGTTCTGCTTGTCTCCCAACTACAACTGATTACAAACACTCTGCCAGGATCTTGGCCAAAAATCTTTAACTTAACAAAATCTTTGTTTAGCAGAGTTATGGGCCTGTGATCATCTAAATCCTGCATGATCATATCCCTGGAGATCCTGTTAGAAGCTGATCCCTGCCAAAACCAGTTGTTAAACACGAATGTCAAATTCAGCAAAAGTATACTTCATATGGCAGACAGTAAAGTCCTAGAGTTTTACCTCTTCTGGCACTCTTCAATTTAAGTAAACTTTGCCCTTCACAGCTAGCCACTTCAGTTAATGAAAATCAAGGAAAGTCAGTCAAATAGCTGCGAATGTCTTCAACACAAAGACCAGACTCTTTGGAAAAGACCTTGAAATGTTGCCAAAATGCCTCACACGTCTTTGTCTGATCTCACAGACTATTTCTCTGGGTTATTGACCTCTACAATGTAATGACTGTAAACTCAACAGATCTTTTCCTTGAGCAGTTCAGCACCCATTTTCATGGCTTCGTTAGACATCTTGTTTAGCCTATGCCTACCTGACCCTGTTATGCCTATCTTTATGGAATTCTCACCAGAAAAAGTAAAAACACCGATTTGATTTATGCTTCAATTCATTTGAATTATTTGAAGTTTAGTTTACAAACAAAGTCTGTTCCTACAAATTGACCTTTTCTTCATCAGTTTCCTAAAAAAGTTCGATTTAAAAAATTGTAATTAGTGAATGTAATTTCTTTTTAGAGGGGAAGAGACAGGGGAAAGCAACGGATAACATATTTGAAGGACCTAATCAGGTGGATGACGGAGCGAGGGTTGCATGGTGTAACAGGAGAAGGCGTGCTCAGAGCCACCAGGGATAGGGAATCGTGGAAAGCCATGATCGTCTACGTCCTGAAGGGACAGGGTACATAGAAGAACTGAAAGAAAATCGATTAACGTTTAAACTTGCCTTTATTACTACAATTTTGAAGATAAGTTGATAAATACGTAATTTTATTTTTTTTGCTGCCATTATGTTGTTCAAGCAAAAAAGAAAAAGAAAGAGTATGAGATTTATTTTTTATTTGAGATTTTTATTTATTTTGCTGTTTGCAACGTCTTTCAATGTTTATTGTAATGTTCAGTTAACAGTTGTTAATTGAACCTTAATCAGTTCATTAAATGATAAGAAAATTTATTCACTGTTTTTTTACTTGTGTGAAACCAAAGTTTGAAGCAAATCAAGCAAACAAAATAAAACGAAAATGACTGAGAAATACAGCTTAAAAAAAACTTCGCATTTAAAAAAGAAAAAAAAATTTTTTAATGTCATACACAAAAAAGAAAAAGACCGTCACATTCTTAAATAAACGTAACGATAAACTTATTCCGATTTTTTACTTAAAAGAAAAAAAAAAAAAAAAGAACCTCCCACTAAACAAATTAATAATTATAAATGCATATTTAAGCGTTAAAAAAATTAAATACTCGTAATTTTTTACGAATAATTAAGGTCAATGAAACTTGAACTTGAGTGAGGGGCATTACTGAAGTAAAAACAACTTACTACATAACTAACAAAGATTGTCAAAAATAAAATAAAAGCACTAAAATTCTAAATAAAAATTATTTAAACAAACTTTTAAAAACATTTAATTTTATAATCTAAACACCAAAAAGTACAAAAACAAGAGACATTGACCGTAAGTGGTAGTCAAGAAAGCTAATTTGTTAAAGTTTACCAAGAAAAAAAGAAACTACAAAATTTTCTGGCAAGTATCTTGTTAATTTTAGGATTTTTTTTCACAATTTACTGCTAAAAGAACATTTGGCAAAAAGTCAGAACTAAAAAAGTTAAAACAACATGCTAGCTTTGATTACAATGTAACAATAGATTACAAAAACTCAAACTTAAAAAATAAAACTGAGTGAAGTAGATTGTAATTAAATTAACTGGTTTCTTCAAATAAAACTATATATTGTTCACTTTTTAAAGTTTCTACACAGTAAAAACTTACCGTGTGATAGGTAAACATCTAAAACGAAGAATAGTAGTTGAATCGTCGTAGTCATAAACATCTGCTGCGCCATGCTTATAATTTTTCAGCTATTGTGCACAAAACCGGACAATATCAAGTAGTAATATTGTTAAAAAAAAAAAAAAGCCCTCATCGTTAATTCCCAATAAGACTGCATTACGACCCAATTACAAAAGAATTGATTTGATTTATTTGTTGATCATCAATTCAACAGTAAAACAATTAAAAAAAAAAAAAAAAAAAAAAAAGAATGCTTTTTATTAAAATTTCAAAACGAAGTTTTAATTCATTGTTTAAATGTTTTGTTTATTCATGATAAGTTTTTAATTTTTAGTAGAATTAAAAAAATACATTGTTTTTAAATGTTAATCGTGGTATACCGATTGTTTTTGTAAATGTTAGTAATCAAAAAAAAAAAAAAAAAAAAAAAGGTTGGCAACAGATAAAAAATTGAAACTAAACTAAAGAAATTTTTAACTTTTACCCACGGATTAACTTTTTAAAAAGTTTTTTTTGGTAAGAATTTATAATCGCAGGCTCGCGAATGCAGACCCAGCGGGCAAACTGAAGCATGCCCTTTTTTTTTTTTTTTTTTTTAAAAAACACATTCAGGATTCATCGAACACCGCAAAATTTTATATTATTCTATAAAATTTCAATGTTAAAAATTATGTAACTACTTCCTGTTTGGGGGAGGGGGTTAAATAAAAAAATATATAAAAAAAACATTACTTTGTTCGATTTGCACGCATGAATCCTGAAAAATAAAAAAAAAGGCATGTTTAGCTTGCCAGCTGGCTCTATTCGCGAACCCTCGACTGTAAATTTTTACCCTCCACCCACTCTAAAAAAGTTAGCCTGTGAGTAAAAGTTAAAAATTTCTTTTTAAAAGAATTCAGTTTTTTTTAATTATCCGATCCAAACGACAACCTTTTTTTTTTTTTTTTCTTGCTGATTGAAAATATCTCCTTCACTGAGAATGTGAACATCTGACAGTCCTTTACTTAAGGTAAGGATAAGCCTTCTTGGCCTATTGTGAGAGACTGTAGTAGAGAGTCAATTGTCAGCTAAAATGTCAATTATACAACGGACCAAAATTTCCACCCTGGACAGACCGCTTACCCCATCTTCTGTCTCTACGTCACTGAGCGTTTGCCGAAAAAGGGGTTCGTTTGTGTAGGATTCGCTTTAACACCGTGTTGTGTTGTCTTGTGTCTCAGATACCAAACCGAACTGATTCCGAATCAACAAGACGACTCCAACATCTACAAAGAATTTCCCATATATCGCAAAACGAGTCTGTTCTAAGGGAGACAACTCATATGAAATTACCTATAACGAATAAAAAACTGATGAAATTTCTTCTAAAAATTGAAGAAATTGATAATCTATTGACTGAATATTTATTGCGTAAAAAATACACAAATTGTGACACAAGGCCGAAAAGAGGGTGGGGAGAGTGTGATCTTCAGTATCTATCCTATACCTAGCTAAACACTATCACGACCCAATCACACATTACAATTTGCACATTCACCACAAGAACCCATCCATACACCACAATACCATATATTTACAAGGGACACCTAAAAAAGGAGGAAATAAACCCATGACAATAAAAATGCATACAGTAATATATATATATATATATATATATATATATATATAAGATTTAATGAAATATGAGATGATGGGAGGGGGATGATCCTCCCCCCACAAAAAAAGTTCACTATATTACAACATAATTTTAAAACTAGAATTAAACAATGTTAGTAAGACCTGTTCATCCCACAAAAAACAGTGACTGCTGTATTTATTAGGTAAATTTTCGTTTTAGGTCCTGAAGGCTTTTCCCCTTCAAATTTAACAACTTCAATTCGTAACCAACAAATTAATTAATATATTGAACAAACAACAATACATATAATGACAGTACATACACAGCAAGAGAAAGTGAAAAGGAAAGAGTTATTCCCCTTTGTCTGTTCGTAGAACAAAGTAAGATGTATGAAGTTTTTTCTTTAGCTGAAAGAAAGGTTTGTAACAAATGTTAAGATTATCGTCAAGAGTTCAAAGATAAAAACAAATCCTTGACAGGATTTTCAGACAGAAAACAAGGTTCTGTGTCTCTGTGTGCGTTTAAGCAAGAAAGTCAGACAGAAGACAAAGTTCTGTGTCTGTGTGTGCGTTAGGCAGCGGTGAGTAGAGAGAGACTTACATGTGATGTAGTAGTCTTAGGCAGTCTATGAATTTCTACTGACGAAGGTTGAGAAAATCGTGAATTTATGTATAGAAGGTGGCTCGACGAGCAAGCGCGGGAGAAATTTTGTTTATACAAGAAAAATCTGTGATTGGCTTAAAAATAAACCAATCAACAAAACACACGTGAAAGTTGCTTCTGAGGTGAAAGGTTAAAGCGACTGCGATTGTTAAATTGTCCTATGCAATAACAGTAGTTATTTATAAGCCAATCGCAGATGAGTAAAGTACATGGGTCGAATGTGGGTAACAAAAGCACATAGCAACCACTATACTGTGAATATCATGGATCGAGCATGTGAGCAATGATGAGGTCTTAGAAATGATGGAAACAAAAAGGAAATTAATACTGCGCATCAGGAAGAGACAGCTGAAGTACTTGGGACATGCAATGAGGAAGGAGGGCTTGGAGAACCTAATACTAACAGGCCAGAGAGAGGGAAAAAGAGATGCACATCCTTC
>JBBBDQ010000626.1:7500-30000 GCA_037127315.1 Ascarosepion bandense
TAGATAGGTAGATAGATAGGTAGATAGATAGATAGATAGATAATAATAAACAAATATGATAGATAGGTAGATAGATAGGATAGATAGATAGATAGATAATAATAAACAAATATGATAGATAGGTAGATAGATAGGTAGATAGATAGATAGATAGATAGATAATTAATAAACAAATATGATAGATAGATAGATAGATAGATAAAGATAATAATAAATAATGATATATAGATAGATAGATAGATAGATAGATAGATAGATAAAGAAAGAAAATAATAAACAAATATGATAGATAGATAGTATAGATAGATAGATAAAAAAATAATAAACAAATATGATAGATAGATAGATAGATAGATAGATAGATAGATAGATAGATAAAGAAAAGAACAAACTAATATGATAGATAGATAGCGTCTCAGTCAATAGAGACTGCATATTCATATAGATAGGTCTGTGTTTGTGACCCTAGTTTTCTCGCTCTTGCGATTGTCAGAAACCCATGTTTACAAACTCACACCTCTCTTTTCCATTCTTTTCACTCTTTTCTTTTTATATTTTTTTACAATTGTAGTAGATAAGCTAACCTATCGCCCTGTTCACATTCCACCCATGTCTATTGAACAGGTTAAGAAGCTCATCCCTTGTTCCCTGTTTTGGATGTGGTTTCTGGCTTTCTCTTTCCCATTCTTTTTACCCTTACATAACCCCTATATATTACATATATATATATATATATATATATATATATATATATATATATAATGTTCTGGAGAGTTATTGTTGTCGTGGAATATCCTGGTCCTACCCCGCAATAGGTATGGCCTGATTCATAAAAGACCTCGGCAGGAACGAACTACAGAGAGCGCCAGAGAGATTGTGTGTTCGTGACTATACGAGAGTCTACGTCATTACATGTGAGTGATCGAGATTATCCGTCAATATACGAGAGTCGACAGCCATCGACCTTAGACGTGAGTTAAACGTCACTAGACGGAATATTTCTTCTCAAGACATACGTCCTGTACAGAGACAATGCCTTCATAAGTGTTATTCGTGTTAACTGTTCGTTGGTGTACTTGTATTTGGTTTATTGTACTAACGTTTTATAAATCTCTATTTATATACACTCAGTGTTAAGGGTTATTTCTTGCACTATTCTTTCTCTGTTTATCCCACCCCGGGATACAACAATATATATATATATATATATATATATATATGATTATGATAGCTTTGGTGATTTTAGTGGCTGATAATTTATCATCACCTTAAGAAAGAATCTCAAAATAGTTCGCTTTTGATTTGATCATTTGAACAGTTATTGGCAAGTGGGTCGGTCTTGGAACTTTTCTGCTCGTTGGCTGTGTGGTCGAGATAGCGAGACAGAGAGACGGAGAGAGAGAGAGAGAGAGAGAGAGAGAGAGACAGAGACAGAGACAGAGACCTAGATAGATAGGACTTCGTGCGATGAGTGACGTTCGCAATCGTCAACGCCACGGGTTTTGAAGGAGACAAATAATCAGTTTTACACAAAGCGCTGCTAATGGTTCACCTGCGCTCCTGAGCCACGAGCCGTGTCATCCGATGCCATAACTGGCCATCTGTCGTGCACCGACGCACATCGATCACAACCTGCCTGCCTGCTAGGAGACGGAAGAAATGTTAGTGTGTGCTTGGATAGATTCCACTTCATCAACAATTTATATCTTCTGCGCTGGGAGGGCGAACGTAGGCTACAACATCGAAAGACGACCACCCGCTCTTTTCTCAGCATTCTCACCTATATTATCCTACGCTAACACACTCTCAGTGCATCTATCTGGCTGTCTCTACCAGGGCAGATTAAGGAATTGCTAGAGAGGGGATCAGTGATTCGATACCGTGGACAGAGCGAGTGATATTCGTACTTTTTCCCAAAGGTATTTGTGCAAAAGTGTTATAAAGGTCTCAACCAGAATTCAAATTCTTTATTGAACAATGTCTGATAACCACTGTGTCATTTGTACTTTTTATTCATTTTTAGTTATCTAGCTCTCCCTATCTCTTCTTTCTCTGTCTGTTTCTGTCTTTGCTTGTCTGCCCTCCTCTCTCTTTGAATCTCCTTCACTCTCAATCTCTCTCTCTCTCTCTCTCTATATATATATATATATATATATTGAAAGAGAGAGATAGCGGAAATTTTCTAGAATGCATTTTTTCTCTTTCTCTCTCTTATATATATATATAAAGAGAGAGAGAGAGAGAGAGAGAGAGAGAGAGAGAGAGAGAGAGAGATTAATTATAAAACATTCATTGTAAATCATTCCTCCCCTCTCTAAATATATGTATATAGAAAAAGAGGGAGTGAGAAAGAGAGGGAATGATGCATAATAAATTTTCTCTCTCTCTCTCTCTATATATATATATATATAGAGAGAGAGAATTCATTATAGAACAATCTTATTTTTCTCATATATATATATATATATATATATATATATATATAGATGATAATGCCACTAAGATGCAAGTGGATACTGGGAGAGAAAGTGAATGAAAAACTTTAGTAGGAGCCGGAAACCCAATCCTAAATAGGAAACAAGAGATAAGCCTCTACTCATATTCCAAATATCAAGGAGATGTATGAACCGAACAATTGTTGTTTATTCCTATAAACACTATTTTTACTTGCTACACGTATTTGAGTTGCTATCCCTGTTATTTTTTGTTTTTTTTTCTATTTATTGAAATAAATAAGAACTGGCCTGGATTTGGAAGATTTCTTGAAACTTTTATTTTAGTTTTAATTGAAAGTTAAATGATTCAATTTACTATTTATAATAAGCAAAATACTCACGTGTATTTCAAACAGAAATTGTATTGATTGGAATCTAAAATTTTGAGATTAAAAAAAATTTTTTCAGTTTTTCGGCCATTTTTTTAGCGATCGACACAGTGGTAATCAAAAATTAATTTTCGGATTTAAAAATCTTGCAAAAATAAAATGTACATCCGTCCCACGTTATTTTAAAAAATTAGCAAATATAATGTTAAATTAATCTGATTTACACAAATATTACTTATTTATAGCATGAAATTAGAATAAAAGCATTTCTCATTCACGGAGTATTGATCTTTCTGACTATTCCCGCATGATTTGTCATGCGATGACAGCCATAGACGAGATAAGCTAAGTGTCCGGAATTGTTATAATTGTCTACATTTTCTCCTGCAAGGGGAAGAAACCGTGAAACACATGACCTTTTAATGTACGTAGAAATTATCATACAAAACGTTTAAATAGACAGAAAAATAAAAACTATTTCAAAAATACGAAAGCTCGACGATTTGTATAAAACTTATTAATTTTTGATACGTAAATATAGTCTTCACTTAATAATTTAATAAACTACCCCTACAAGTCATTGAAGTATTTTAAAAATAGTTTTGAAGCTTTGTAAATGATTATAATTAAAATGTGAAAACAATTACTTTAAAATTTCATTATTGATGTTTTTTCTTCAGACTATAATGCCCTATATATATTATTTATAAAAGCAATTAAAAGCTTATCTAATTAAATAATATCATAGTTTTATTACAATTTTATTTTACTATTGCAAGCAGATTTTTGGAAAAAGGGCCAAATGTTCTAAAAATGTAATAGATGATATAATTCTTCAATGAGTCCTGCGTTTAACTATTAAAACCAATATTCCGTAAAAAATTTAATTTCTTGAAATTTCATGAATTTACTAGGAGGCAGGGAACTTAATGTAAAACAAAAATATTTTTAAAAATGTTTTTATAAAAAATAATTTCATTTATTTGTAAATAAATCCTGAAAATTTCATTAAAATCCGACAATTATTTGATTTTTGCAAGAATTTCCAAATTAATGCGTTTCTCACCGGAAAAAAAAAACTGAGTTACGCAATATTACATTATCCATAATAAACTCTCATAACGATTTGGTCACTTGCTAACAAAAATCAAAACAAGGTTTTACCAAAATTTCGAACGTGTTAGAAAGAAAGAAATTTAAAAAAAAAAAAATTAATTAATACTTTGATCTTTCCTCTTAAAAACAACATAAACATTTTCTACATAGTTTGCTATTTTTCCGGTGATTTAGTGCTGGAACCTATGTAAGCGATTGATATTTTATTGATATATTATTGATATATTATTGATATTTTATTGATATATTATTGATATATTATTGATATATTATTGATATTTTATTGATATATTATTGATATATTATTGATATATTATTGATATTTTATTGATATATTATTGATATTTATCTATTTCTGAATCAAAGAAATACTTCTAGACTCACATATAATTTATAAAAACACTTATTCTGGTATTACCTAACCTAATATGTCTTGACATATTGTAAAACAACCGACCTAAAAACTGTCTACTCGTGAGAGAAATTATAGCCAAACCCCTTCGTCTTGTATACAATACTAAATCTCTGTAACTCACTAACATTCTTTTGCTACTGAATTATCTTTTACTACTGATACAATCTTGTCATTTTATTAATTACCAAAATTCTTTCCTTGCAGATGAATCGCGAATGAAACCAATGCCAAATAATTTCTTATACGATATCGTTAAACATTTCATTATCGTCATTGCTTTCATTAGCTTCAGCAGTATCGATAAACGGTCCCGAATGACTTGAAAAATAAAAGAAGCCTTGGGACAACGAGATTTATCGCGTGATGTCTGGTTACCCGCTCTCAAGTGGTTAATATGTTGCGTAATTAAAAACAAAAAAGTTTGTTCTGCGAACATTAAACGCTGAATTTCCATATCAGTTTGAGTAATTTAGCGTCATTTTTATCGAACTGGCAAACATTCACGACAGAATATTCATAAAACTTGCTTAGTCAGCCTAGCCAATAACCCAGATATCAATTAGTCTTCTCTCAAAAAGATTGACTTTTGAAACAGTGTATTTCATTAACCCTATCCAAGGAAGATTTAAACTTGTTAAAGGTATGTTTTGCCCATCATCTTTAAAATGCCATTAACCTCGAAATACCAGCATAAATTGTTTGAAACTGCAGGATTATTTTTTGTATATTTTATGTTTTATGTTAGATTTTAATCGGAAAAAGAGAGAGCTTGAAAATAAAATAAAACGAATGCTTGAATGTAATAGCTTTATTTACAATGCAAAGAATTCATTATACGTTGAAATAGTTGTGTACTGAAGCGATTAATGTAACTGTAGTAAAAGGCTAAATTAAGACATGTATGTTTTTGAATTGCAAAAACCTTCACGCCAGCAAATATATGATAACGTCAGCAATTATGAAACAAAAGTGGTATTCATCTTATTCCTAATTACCTTCAGAATAACGCAACACATTTCCTTTTTACAAGAGTCTCTTTTTAGTAACATATCTGAAGTTTTAAATCAATACCTCATCCACTAAAGAGCTGAACGTTTGAAAAGTGTGCGAGCGTAAAAGCACAAAATATGGCTTATTCCAAAAAATCTTGGACAAACTGAGGTCTTTTTTATCTTTCTGAATAGCACGTTTAATTTCATGTGGAAAATGTTTTTTGTTTCGTTTTGCTTGTTCATTCACACTATCTCATACATAATTACATTGGGCACCTCGAGGTGGTGTAATGGTTAGGAAGCTTGTCTCACTAGTAATCTTTACAATTGAGTAGTGAGTTCGATCCTCACTGGTTGTCCCTAACTTTCGGCCTTGTGCCACATCTAAGTCTGCCCTTAGAAAAAAAACATACATAATCACATATATAAACAATGATTTAGTACAGTGTTTATTTAGTATTGTCAACTTTTGGTAAAAATAACTTTTTCAAAATTCTAAACCATTTGCAATTTGTACTATGGAAGATCATACATGTAAACATATTTTTCCTTTTGAAACAAGAAACATACGTAATATTTTTTCTCTGGAGAAAAAATATAGTTTTTTTTTTCAAATGAATAAATTAACAATAAATCACATGAAGCACAATGTGTTAATTACACTGTCATCAGTGCTAATATTAGATCAAGACTGCAATTTTTAATTATGGAAAAATCTTTTTTAAAAGAAGCAAACTTTTCTCCATGTCTAAGGCATATGTTTGCGCATATGGTCTTCCCTAGTGAAAATATCTTGGGTACCTACTAAAAGTTTTTAGTAGTGCGGCTCGCCTTGTGAAGAGCCATAGTCGAAAAAGTTTTTCCATGCCTGGTCTAAAAAACAATGAAACAAAACTGGCTGTGTTTCATAATCGTACAAGCAAGTGTATAAATTCGTGTAAATAGTGTAAATTCTATGATGAGCACCGTAATATTGAAGCAATCTGAATGCTTAATATGATCTTGGAGGTGAAAAATCTTTAGTTTCTTAAAGAGAATTCATGTCTATACCAAAGACGACGTAAATAAAACAAGAAACTGCAATAAACAGATCTGATTCATCAACAAAAGAGACAACACAAGTTGTGAACTACATACTGGCGACGTCTAAATGAAACAGAATGAACTAATATGTGGCATAGTAACAAACAACAGAAAATTAGAGAGCGAGATATGAAGGGGCACGGAAATGAGAGAGAGAGATATAAAGGTATCTTCCGGAAAATAAGTAAGGTAAAAAAACAAAGGAACATATCATTAGAAACACTAAAAACAATTCTGAACTGCTATCATATTTAATCTCCTTATATGGTAATGAATGCTAGAAAATGTTTATTACTGATGAAAAAGACACCTGAAGCAACATAAAATAGGGTTTTAAGAACGAATAACATGGGCAGAACATGTGAGCAACAAGGAAGTCTTAAGGAAAACTGGAACTAGACCCAAATATATACTTGCAATCAGAAGGAGACAGTTGGAATTTTTGGGATAGAAGAAATGGCATAGAAAATGATATAGAAATAGTATAGAAATTAGTGTGGAAATGGTAGAGAAAATTATATAGAAATAGTGTAGAAAATAGTATGGAAATGGTATAGCAAATGATATAGAAATAGTGTAGAAAATGGTATGGAAATGATATAGAAAATGATATAGAAATAGTGTAGAAAATGGTATGGAAATGATATAGAAAATGATATAGAAATAGTGTAGAAAATGGTGTGGAAATGGTATAGAAAATGATATAGAAATAGTATAGAAAATGGTATGGAAATGCTATAGAAAATGGTAGGGAACAGCACATACTGAGGACAAAGGAAGTATGGGGAAATAATGATTAAGATACTTAGCCAACTTGTGCAAATGGATGGCAGAACAGATAGTGCCATAGACACTAAAAGTGACGATCATTGATTAGGGCTATAAAGAATGGGAACGTGTGGAGAGCAATGTTCTCATTCTGAAAAAGAACTTGACAAATGAAAGAAAATATCGACAAGGAAAACGCTTTCCTATGTAAAGTACATTTTTCGTACACAAATTTCGGTAGCAGCAGAATTTGGAACTTTCAATATATTGACAACTATAGACTCAAGTGTTGTGGGATTGCCCCTTTTTTGTATATAATAATGGACTCGGCTGAGTGGACATATAATACTGTCTATAAGAGAGCAGTAGTTGAGTTGAGTAGTTGTACTCTGCTATGACACTGTCAGCCCTCTGCCTTCGGGTAGAGGGCGCTCTCTGCTTCCGAGCAGAGAGCATTAACCCAGTCGTGGCTCCGCCGAAGCGTAGAAGCACGACTCGGTAATAATAGACAGACATTTTTTGGTCCGGCTATATGGCCGGGAAGACTCACTATAAAATGACCATGTGTCACATCCAGCCTTGCGTGGGAAGGCTAGTAAATACAGTTGAGTTGTGAGTTGGGGAGCTGAGTTTAGTTGGAGTTGGTTGGATCTGGAATCACAGTTACAGTTGCTCTGAGCTCCACTCAGCTAGTATCAGTTACCCGGACTTACTATTTCACTTCAAGACTGTATAAATTTATTTCTACTAATAGTATTCCTGAATTGACTAACCCGCGTTCCAGTTTGTATATTACGTTCAATATAACTTACATTTCCTATCTCCATATCTGTTTTTGTTATTTATTTTTTTGTGCGGTTCCTCACCCGGAATCCACAACATCAAGTATAAATGAGTAACGTTTATTACAGGCACTAGCTTTTATGACCAATATTTGCTTATAGTGTCAGGTGAAAAAGATTAATAATTAACCATAGACTCAAGTGTAAACGGACAATATTTACCAATAGATCCAGGTGTAAACGACTAATATTTATCTATATAATCAGGTGTAAACGACTAATATTTATCTAAAGAATCGGGTGTAAACGACCAATATTTACCTATAGAGTCAGGTGCAAACGACTAATATTTATCTAAAGAATCAGGTGTAAACTACCAATAATTATCTGTAGAGTCAGGTGCGAACGATTAATATTTACCTATAGACTCAAGTGTAAACGGCCAATATTTACCTATAGATCCAGGTGTAAACAACCAATATTTATCTATATAAACAGGTGTAAACGACTAATATTTATGTAAAGAATCGGAGGTAAACGACCAATATTTACCTATATAGTCAGGTGCAAACGATTAATACTTATCAAAAGACTCAAGTGTGAACTGCCAATATTTACCTACAAACTAAAATGTTAAACAACTGATATTTATCTAAAGAATCAGGTGTAAACGACCAATAATTATCTGTAGAGTCAGGTGCGAACGATTAATATTTACCTATTGACTCAAGTATAAACGGCCAATATTTACCTATAGACCCAGGTGTAAACGACCAATATTTATGTATAGAATCAGATGTGAACGACTAATATTTATGTAAAGACTCAGGCGTGACCGACTAATATTTGCAAATAGACTAATGTGAAAATGAATATTAGTTTGGTTTGGTTGTTTTTGTTTAGCGGCATAGCAGATTGTTTGTAGGGCTTATCAAATTAAATAATGTCATAGTTATATTGCAGTTTTATTTTACTATTGGGAGCAGATTTTCGAAAATAGAGGCAAAATTTAAAAAGAAATAATAGATGATTTACCTTCCCCAATGAGACCTGCATTTAACTAATAGAATTATTTATCGCAACAAAATGTACTTTCTTAAAATTTCGTCAATTTACGTGGAAGTGGGTAATAGATGTGAAAAAATATTTTTATCAAGATTTTTTAAAATAATTTCAAATATAATTTCATTCATTTGTGAATAAGTCCTGAAGTTTCATTAAAATCCGACAATTATTTGTTTTTGCAAGAATTTCTAAATAATTGTTTGTCACCGGAAAAAATTGAGTTACGTAATATTACGTTTTCCATTGTAAACTCTCGTAACGATTTGGTTAACTGCTAACTAAAGGTAAAACAAGAATTTTACTAAAATTTCGAACGTGTTAGGAGGAATTAAAAAATTTAAAAAAATAATTAAAAATATTTATTTCTAATAATATAATATTGTGTTTATAATATAAAGATTTCGATGGAAAAATTTCGTTTTTATTAAGTTTGGGGCCTTTTTTTATTCATATTCTGCTATTTTTTAGCGATTTTGTAGAGGTAGTTAACTTACATTTAGGGTGCGTTTCCAGTTAGGGATAGTGTGAATAGTACCCTCACCGGGTACCCAACTTGTTTTGCCATGGTATAAAAATACACTCACTGAATGCATGATGAAAAAATATTTCACTTTTAAAATAGTTTTATACTAACATTGACAACAAAAACGTTCAAATCCACTTGAAACTCAATTTATATACATACATACACACACACACACACACATACATATATATATATATATATATATATATATATATATTTCAATTGTAAACGAGTTATTTTGCGATCTAGGTTTCTACCATGTGGTGTCTTCAGGCGATTTACAATAACTGATTTTACCGTTTTTTTAAGAACGCTCACGTGACGGGGATTTTTTTAACGCTCATGTAACGGGGATTTTTTCGAAATCGCGATTTTCATAATTAGAAAAAACTATAACTTTTTCACCCATGGTTGTATGACCCTAACAAGTATTTTATGGTTACACTTAGTCATAATTTCTGTTCTTTCATTCAGTAATTCATTTTTATTTGGGAATAACATAATAGATAACTTTTCTTCCTGGCACAGTCTACATATTTTGCCAGCGTTGTAAGGCTTGGCTGTTTTCACTATACTCCACGTTATGTCTATGTCTTTTCCATATTTTAATTTAAATTTCCACACGTGGCTAGCCAATTTTGTACAAATTTTTAAGTTTTCTATTTTAAATGTATACCTGAGATTGAACCATATATTCTTAAAAGTATCTTTGGTTGATCCCAGATATGTTTTGTTTTGAACATTTAAGTTATGTACTTTTGATTTGTAAATTACTTCTTTTGTATTACAAAGTCCTTCGAGTGGGCATTTATTTTTGTCCCTGAAATTACATTCCTTATTAATAATCTTGTTTTGTACAATGCTATTTAAATTTCTGGTGCTTAGTTTCTTTATGAAAGTTTTTAAATTACTAGTACAGCCATAACTCAGTTTGATTGAATTCCTATTGAACATTTTGTTTAGTTCTGAGCTTTTTGGAAAGTGTTTATCGATCAGTTTAAAAAATAGTTTTAAACGGATTAATATTTTCAAGAAAAGAAGCGTTAAATAAATATAGGAAGAGAAAAAATAGAAACGGAACCGAAATTTGTTAGATTAGAAAGTTCGAGAATATTAAATTCAAAATACTGACGTACATCGGCGGTGTTTGTCTATTACGTTGCATCGCAAACTCATTTGCAATTGTTTCGTTTGTTCACGTTAAATTTATTACGTGAGGTCAATCTTTGCCAACCGAAGTTGATTACAAAACTCTTGCTAATATTTTCTTTCTAATTATTCTACCTTTCCCCGCTTGATGAACGATATGTCCAAATCTGCATCTTGCTCTGAAAGAAATCTCATCCCCAATCTCTGTTATTATTTCATGGTGCATTGAAACTTAGAAAGTAAGACTAATGATTTACACCAGCATCATTATAAATATTGTCTCAGGGTGTGAGAACAGTCTTCTGGTTAATGTATATATATATATATATATATATATATATAATTGTGTGTATTTTGGCATCATTTTTTCATTGATGCATGTTTCATTAAATAATATAGACGAGTTTTGTCGATTTATTTTATGTAAATTATTCGTTGAAAGAAGAAAGAAAATCACAATATTGGTACATGTTTTTATTCAATCTTTTCTGAGCTTTCGGCTTACATCAGCCATTATCAAAGATGACAATAATTTTGGTTGTAACGAGCAGCTCACGGACGACAATAGTAGTAGTCGCCTATTTTGTTTGTGTGGAGGATTGGTGAACACGTGCGTACATACTGGAAGCGAAAATCACACTACAATTTCTGGTATCTCACATGACCACACTTGTCTATATTATTTAATGAAACATGCATCAATATATATATATATATATATATATATATATATATATATATATATATATATAATTGTGTGTATTTTGGCATCATTTTTTCATTGATGCATGTTTCATTAAATAATATAGACGAGTTTTGTCGATTTATTTTATGTAAATTATTCGTTGAAAGAAGAAAGAAAATCACAATATTGGTACATGTTTTTATTCAATCTTTTCTGAGCTTTCGGCTTACATCAGCCATTATCAAAGATGACAATAATTTTGGTTGTAACGAGCAGCTCACGGATGACAATAGTAGTAGTCGCCTATTTTGTTTGTGTGGAGGATTGGTGAACACGTGCGTACATACTGGAAGCGAAAATCACACTACAATTTCTGGCATCTCACATGACCACACTTGTCTATATTATTTAATGAAACATGCATCAATATATATATATATATATATATAAAGTGTTTCAGAAATAGATGGCATAAATTCAGAACTGTTTTTCTGATATATAAATAATGAAAAATTCCCTATGAACATATTTTCGGAAACGCTTGGTTTTTTAAACATGTGCTAACCAGAATAGCTTTATTTTCTACATCCGGCACATACAGCGTTTTCGAGTGCCCTACAGCAAATTTTCAAAAGTGTGCACCTTCTATTGCAGGCGTCACATCGACGTCTAATGGGCTCGCGAACCCACACCCTACTTCTTGGCGTGTTTCGTATTCTCTCACACCCTACTACAATTCGGTTGCGGAGAGTGTCTACATCATCAACTAAAGACGAATACACAAGTCCTTTCAAATCGTACCAACGGTAAAAATTCAAAGAGGTTTGGGTCCAGTGAGCGTGGTGGTAATGCAATCGGTCCAATTCTTCCTATCTACCGACTGGTATACCTTCAATCTAGGTATCTGCGGGTTATGTGATTGAAGTGTGCTGGAGCACCATCAAGCATGAAGTGGAGTTATCGACGAGTGATGAATTGAACATTGTCCAAGAAATCAGGCATATTGTTTTCAAGGAAGCGCTTGTACGCATCAATTGTGAGCTTTTCGGAAGTACATGAGGTCCTAATAACCTATCACCAACAACACCAGCCCAAATGATGACTGAAAACCGCTGTTGCTCACGTGATAGAACAATTGCACGTGGATTATCCTTTGTCCATACAGGCTGATTGTGGAAGTTGACTATTCTATTCCGTGTAAACTGTGCTTCATCTGTAAAATAACGAAAGTAGAAAAGTTTGGAATTTCATTGCATTGCTGTAAGAACTATTGACAGAACACAACTCGTGAAGGGTAGTCTCCTGGTGACAACGTCTGTACACGTTGTAGGTGATATGGATACAACTGTTGTTCTTGCAATACTCTCCAGACATTCGGCTGGGGAATAAACACTTGCGTTGCCAAATGTGTGCTGATTTCAGGAGTATCATGCACAATATCCAGTCCCTGCTCTTCTTACTCAGGCGTCGTAGACGTTAATCGTCCTCTGCTGTTAGCACGAGATTCGAAGGTCCCACGTTCACAGAGGTGGCGATAAATATTCACAAATGTTTTCCTATTGGGATATTGTCTGTGTGGAAAACGACCAGTTTGTACAGCGTTAACGTCCGCCAAACCATACACGAAGTGCATATCTGCCCTCTTCTGATTTTATTTGCATGTCCATTTAACATGGACCACTAACAGTCGTCCAACAACACTTCACACGCGAGAAACAAGGGGTAAGACCTGTTCAGTTGGCGGCAAAAAAGCGATCTGACTGGTTGTTCGGTCCGCTGTTTAGCAAGTCAAGTGCTACCTGTGGGAGATAAAGATATTCTGGTTAGGGCATGTTTGAAAAGCCTGTAACTCGGAAACCAAGCGTTTCCGGAAATGTGTTCATAGGAGGGTTTTTTTTTATTATTTAGATATAGGGAAAACAGTCCTGAAGTTATGCCATCTATTTTATATATATATATATATATATATATATATATAAAGACAGAAATCTAAGCGCTTTAGTGTTAGGGTTTTCGTCTTGGTTTTTTTTTCTTTCTTACGAGTGCTTCACTTTTTGTTCATGTACTTTGTTTGTTTCTTTTTTTGCTTCCCCTTATTTTCCCTCCGAGTTTGTTCTCGGTGGGTTATACAAGACGATTTAAATTATAGCTTGATTAATACTAGGTTTACTATTGGTATTGTTGTTGCTATAGTTAATATCATAATATTATATATATATATATATATATATATATACATATATATATATATATATATATATCCAGACGAAGAGAACCAACAACAAGTTTAGAGTCCAGTGTTCTTCGGCATAAAAATAAAAACTTCAAATCTCGAAACACAAATTTCCGTGTAGCAATATAAATCAAATTAATTTAAAAAAGCAAACAAATATAATTATATATATATATATATATATATATATATATATATATACGTGTGTTTGTGTGCGTGTATGTGGGTTTCTCATCTGGGGAGAGGGACAATAGCGAGGCAGAGTCGGCTCAGTTCATTCTCTTTGCTACGAGTTATTAAACTTTACTACCAGTTATAAATGCTCTGACTGCGTGTTTGCTCATTTTTTTTAAAAAATTTGTTATGTTATCGAGTAATGATATATATATATATATATATATATATATATATATATATATATATATATATATAATCCTTTCAAATATTTTGCCATCCTTTTTGGCGGTAGGGGTACACACGTATATAATAGGATTAATGTTTGTTATTTGACTGAACAGAGTTATACCGTCTTCGAAATCTTGGGAAGGCACCACGATGATGTTCTCAATCCTCAGGGCTTTAAAAAAACTATTTGGACGTTGGCACGAAAGACAAAAAGTAATAGTTGTTTACAGTTAAAGCGAAACCGTAGTCTGAAAGAAAAATTAATGGATGTAAGTCAAATTTTGATTTCCTGGTATCGATATCAAATAAGTTTTTTCGTCATAAACTGAATTTTGAAGGCTAAATAAGTCCCCTGAGTAAATGGTATCATGGCTGAGACTAAGAACTACAATTATACCTACTTAGAGCCAAACCCGAAGCAAAAACTAAAATAAAAGGGCTAAAAAATACAGACATACAGGCAGATAAACACACACACACACACACACACATACACACACATTCACAAACATCTTGACTTTTGTATATATATATATATTATCGATTTTCTGCACTATTGTAAGAACTGCAACCTTGAAACTTCTGAATATCGTTTCTTATGTCTTTGTGTATGAGTGTATGAAATTTGATTAAAATCGGACCACTCCTTCTATAACCCGATTTTTTCGATTATCGATTTTCGATATTTATCGGGGGTACCTCGACACAAAACCTAGCTAAGAACACTCGCAGACGCTTATAGTACAACTGTGTAAATTTCAAGAAAATCGATTCAGCCGTTTCGGAGTCTATAAGTAACGGACACACACTCACACAAAGTTCGATTTATAAATAAGTTTAGATGTTTAAGACTAGTGAATCTGTAAATGCAACAGTAAGCTTTTCGTGCTCAGTCCATGTCGGAATGATGCAGATCTGAATATAAAATCGATTCTGCTATGGGTCGAACATTTCAAGACCACACGTTTAGCGCTTAAAAGAATGCCACTTGGAAGACATAGAAGCGCTCGAACTTCCGGGTGACTGAACAAATCGTCTAGAACAGTATATTCATTGGCCACCATTTAGAGGATCTCATTCTTAAATTTAAATGAATAAAAACTGTAGCTCTTTATTTAAACGACAGTGAAATAAATATTTTAATAGCAATTACCTTGCTATTTTTATCAACGTTTAAAATATTAAAGATATTTCTACCGCACCCTGTATAAAATTTCCGAATAAGATAGCGACATAAACCGGCGGAAAATAAAATGCCGAAGCCTCTATTACGCTTAAATGTTGAGCAAAGTTCGTGTGAAATCCGTAGGTCTGGATTTTTCTTAAGGTTTTAAAGTTATTTATTGTATTATACCAAGTAAAATCCCGACGGGGATACTAAAATCATGCAAGCGCATAGATTTAAGTACTTGGGAAGTGTTCTAACAGAGAACGGAAAGTGAGACACTGAGATCCGAAGGCATATGGACATGACCATCGATGCATTCCAAAAGCTAAGTAGAGTATTAAGAGACAGGAAAATATCGTTGGAAACAAAGAAAAGAGTACTGGATCGTTATGGGATGTCTATCCTTCTATATGGCAGCGAATGCTGAACAATATCATCAAAGATGAAGAAGAGATTCTAAACAACCAAAATATGGGTCTACAGAAGGATACTGAGGATACCGGGGATTGAACATGTGAGCAACGACGAGGTTCTGGAGAGAGGATAGAAACGAAAATGAAACATATTTAACACCAGGAAAAGACAGCTGATGTTTCTGGGACATGTAATGAAGAAAGGAGGCTTGGAGAATCTAATACTCACAGGACATATAGAGGGAAATAGAGACAAAGGAAAGCAACGCATAACATTTGATGAGCCTGAGCAAATAAATAGCAGAGCAGGGTTTGGAAGGGTAACAAGAGAAAGCGTGTTAAGAGCTACAATGAATAGGGAGATGTGGAGAGTCATGATCGCCTACGTTTAGAAGAAGATTGATTAATCAAGCAACAAAGAGTAATGCGAAACACTTCTAAGATTTCTCTAACACTGCCCAAAAGAGATTGCTCTGCAGTTTTCTGTATCATATTATTATGGTATTGCTTTTGTTCTTTGAAATTTTCAGATATGAAACCAAAATAAAACGTGAGGCAACTATGTTGTTTACTGGTAAGAAATTGGAAGAAATCCATTTATAAAAGGTTTATGCGGATTCCATTTCTGATGCAATTGATTATTACAAGAAAATGCGTTTTTTTTTAAATAATCAATTGCATCTTGTAATAATTGTTGTTATCAGAAATAAAATCGGGTAATATGCATTGTTGTAATGATATTTCTTATATGAAAGATTCTGCACTTCTTGGAAGATAGGCGCGAAAAAAAATAGGCAGGTAAAAATACTAATGAAATACTTTCGAAAATAACGATAGTATCTTAGCTACTCTGATCTATCTGCTTCTTATCTATCTATCTATCTATCTATCTATCTATCTATCTATCTATCTATGTAATTTGTACACACATGCACACACGCCATATGAATGGCATTGTGCATTTTACTTTTTAGTTCTATCTATCTATCTATCTATCTATCTATCTATCTATCTATCTATCTATGATAATCTGCTCATTATCTATCTATCTATCTACACACACATATGAGTGGCATTGTGAATTTTACATTATCTATCTATCTATCTATCTATCTATCTATCTATCTATCTATCTATCTATGTAATTTGTACACACATGCACACACGCCATATGAATGTCATTGTGTATTTTACTTTTTAGATCTATCTATCTATCTATCTATCTATCTATCTATCTATCTATCTATCTACACACACATATGAGTGACATTGTGCATTTTACTTTTTCTATCTATCTATCTATCTATCTATCTATCTATCTATCTATCTATCTATCTATCTATCTTTGTACACACTCACACTATATGAGTGGCATTGTGCATTTTACTTTTTAGATCTATCTATCTATCTATCTATCTATCTATCTATCTATCTATCTATCTATCTACACACGCGTGCACTTTCCAGTGTGCTACCATAAGTAGATTCTTCTTCCTGGCGCTACTTATTCCTACAATAAAATGTTATTTGTGTTACGGTTGCATAAAGAACTTTTAATGCCTCCGCCATTTTGTAAATCTAAAAGGTAAGCTTCTCTGCTCCTGGGGCTTCTGTTCCCGATAAGCACTTATTTTGAGCATTATTTTTCCTGAAGTGAAAAATAATCTCTTGTGTAATTTTATTTTTTCAGTTTTTAAATGAAAACTACGGATTTTTATCCATTTTGTCATTTTGAGATACTCCTCGCCTACCCAGGTGATTTTGGTGACACCACCGGCAGTAATTCTTAAGATCTTGTCAGGATGGATAAACGTCCCTATTTTTTACAACAGACATTGTCTGCCTGATGATTGCCCACTGCACATGAAACGTGTAATGGTGGTCACTGTTTCACTAGAAATTCGCTAGTTTAACAAGAATATATATATATATATATATATATATATATATATATATATATATTAATAAAAATACACATTATCCTACGTTTATAGCACGACCCGTAGTTTCATACACTATGCAATCATCAGGTGCTTTAACAGATAAATGCTTAGTTCATGAATATCCGAGTAGAGCTAGTGAAGTAGGATAATATGCATATTAATATATACTTTATAGCTCTTTTGTGTTAGATCGAAGAATGGTATTTTTAACACCAGGAATATATTTACACATCTCTTTGTACTTGCCTGTAAATCCATATGCATATTTACTAATTTACATTGCTATATATTTACTGATATACATACCTATATATTTATTGACATACATATCTATATATATATATATATATATATATATATATATATATATATATGATATACATACCTATATATATATATATATATATACAGTGACACGCACAGGTATTGGATACATGTTATTTTCTGTTATAACTCTAGTTTGTGTTCGCCATTTTGCCTGATATTTGTTAAGTAAAATCTCGGAAAGTTGTTTTAGTTGTATGTGAAAGAAAAATTAAAAACTCATGGTTAAATCCATTTTTTTTTATCAAAGTTCAAAATTAACCTATGCATAAGTATTGGATACATAACACTTTTTCAAATTTCCAATCGAAACTTTGTATTTTAAAAGACTTTAAATATTCAAATTTTCGATAGTATTAGAATGTTATGTCTGACCAATAAGAGAAGCACACAACTGCTTACAAGATAGTGCTACTAATCATCTGACTCTTTGATGTGCATTCTGCAATTCAAGGATTAAAAATGGCAAAAACTAAAGAATTATCCAGAGATAATCATTGAACGTCACAAAGTAGGACAAGGCTACTAAAAAATTAGCAAAGAAATGAATCTAGCACTAAGTACAGTTGGAAATATCATCAGAAAGTATAAGAAGTATGGCGACAGTACAGCAAACCTTCCAAGAAATGGAAGACCGAGAAAAATAAATGAGAGGATTTCAAGGTGGATCAGCAGAAATGTGCCAAAAAACCCTTCATTACTCGTTCTGAAATTAAAACTATTCTTGAGGGTGCTGGAATTAATGTAAGTAATGATACCATTAGCAGAGCTCTATATCGTACAGGCTTTCATTCAAGATCACCAACAAAAGTGCCTTTACTGAAAAGCAAACATGTCAAAGACAGATTAAAATTTTGTCGAAACTTATCAAAAGAAAGGTATGCAGTTTTGGGTAAAGGTAATCTGGTCGGATGAAACGAAATTTGAACTATTCGGAAGGAACACAGCGACAAGTGTTTGGTGAAAAAATGGCACTGCGTTCAACAAGCACAATACCATCCCCACAGTTAAGTTTGGGGGTGGTTTCATTATAATATGGGGATACCTTTCATCCAAGGGCACTGGTGAGTTACAATATATCCATAGTAGAATGAATGGTAGCATGTACAGGGAGATTCTAGAGAAGAACCTTCAGAAATCTGCAACTTCTTTAGGACATGAACGGAATTTCGTGCTTCAACACGACAAAGATCCCAAACATACCGCAAAACTTACAAAGGAATTGTTTGAAAATAATGATATTAGTACTCCCAATTGGACAAGTCAGTCTCCTGATTTGAATCCAATAAATAATTTGTGGAATACTTTGAAGGTTAAAGTTCATAAGCGGAATTTAAAAAGTATCAAGCAATTAGAGAAAATATGCAAGGAAGAATGGGGTGAAGTAACGGTGGACCAGTGTGAAAAACTTGTGACCAACTACAGAAAGCGACTGGAAGCAGTGAAACAAAACAGAGGCTATGCAACAAAATATTAAATTTATGTATCCAATACTTTTGAATAGGGTAATTTTGAACTTTGATAAAAAATTACGAGATATTACTTACCAAATATCAGGCAAAATGGCGAACATAAACTAGAGTTATAACAGAAAATAACATGTATCCAATACTTACGCGTGTCATTGTATATATAAGAGAGAGAAAGAATATGAGAGAGAGAAAGAATATGAGAGAGAGAAAGAATATGAAAGAGAGAAAGAATATGAGAGAGGGGAAAGAATTGGAGATTCACAAAGCGGGAGAGGATTATCTAAAACAGTTTATCCAATTAATATAAAATTAGATAAAAAAAGAGAATTCGACGGATATAATCCAGAAAATTATAAAATATTGAGAAAAACTCGACACATGGTTAGACAATTATAAATTGAGATTTATTTCGACGATGTGCAGTAAATTTACATCATCGCATTTTGACCGTTGGAAAAAAAATTCCAGTGGTCAGAATGGGATGATCTAACTTTCTACATTTTGTTTCGAACTAAATTGTACAATTTTGTAGTAGATTGTAATTTGTACATGTTCTAAAGTATAATCTACAATAAATATTTATTGCTCTATTTTTATATTGAGCACTGTTTCAAATTAAAGTTTTGAACGTTGCAAATATCTTCTTCGTTGCTTATTCATTTGTATATATATATATATATATATATATATATATATACGAGGGTCATTCAATAAATAATGTTAATTTTTCGGTATGAGGACTTCTAATACAGATAAAAGCTTACTATTTTTTTCAACGTAGTCTCCCAGCAGTGTCACGCACTTTTCGCATCTGTACACAAGCTTCCCTCAGCGTAAATATTTTTGGACTGGTGTCTCAGCCAATCGCTCACAGCACTTTTGACTTCATCGTCACTTTCAAACTCCGTACCTCTCATGAACACTTTCAAGGAACCAATCAGGTGACAGTCTGAAGTAGCAAGGTCTGGGCTGTAAGATGGATGAGGGAGCAGTTCCCAGCCCAGCTCGTTGATGGTCTTCATCGTTTGAGCTGCTGTGTGAGGCCTTGCGTTGTCTTGATGCAAGACGACTCCATGTGACCGATGATCCCTGGGTTTGTTCTTTATGTCTTTCTTGACCTGTCTCAGCAGTTCCCAGTAGTTGGCACTGTTCACAGTGTTTCCTTTCTCAAGGAATGAAATGGTGATTCGGCCTTGCATATCCCGAAAAACGGTGAGCATCACCTTCCTCGTGGCCCGCTGGGACTTGAACTTCTTCTTCACTGGAGAGCCTGCGTGCTTCCACTCCATGGACTGCCGTTTGGACTCAGGCTCACAGTGCCAAACCCATGTCTCGTCACATGAGATCACCTTCTTTAGAAACTCATCACCATCCTTCTCATAGCGGGAGAGACACTGCTGGGACAACTTGACTCTCTTCTGTTTGTGCTCTACAGTAAGCAACTTTGGCACCCACTGGCAGCTGACTTTAATCATGAAAAATTTTGTGCGCTGTCCCAACAGATAGGTTCAAAGTCCTTGCAATGTCATCTACTTTCACCCTTCTGTCAGACTGAATGAAGTCATTGACTGATTCGATCACCTCATGAGACCTCAATTCTGTAGGTCTCCCAGACCAGTCTTTATCCTCAACACTGCTCCGTCCTCCTTTAAACAATTTAGCCCACTTGTAGACTTTTGTTTGGTTGAAACATGTGGCATCATATGCAGTTGACATTCCTCTCTATTTCAACTGGTTTGCAACCTTTGTAATATAACAATCTGGCCCCACCCGAGGAAGGCTGATGCAAGCAGGGGTGTTTCCGGTCGTTGAAAGTAACGGATGTTGTTTGACCTTATTTCCGGCAGTAGCGGAAATGGCTACAGAGGCAAACAGAACAGGTGTCTCTGAGAATTACGTGGCCGTGCGTGGGCGAGGCAAAACCGGAAGAAAAAGTCCCGGTTCTGGAAGATTATATAAAGACCTCGTCACACGGATTCGCCAGAGCAGAGTAGCAGAGTAGCAGTAGAGAGGAGCGACAGAGATCGGCCGGTGAAGAGAGACACAACAGATACGACGACACTCCCGTCAACCCATTAGAGGCGCGCTCTCTCAATTCTCTGTCCCCTATGCTACACGGTTCATCGTCATTAATAAAAATATAACTTATATTTTTATATATATGCGTGTTTGTTGTTTGTCGATATACAACACCTTCAGCAACCAAAAACTTGATAACTGATCTCTGTTCAATTCTGGAGCATGCTTCTTGATCGACCATCTTTGTTAATCTCCAAAACTATCAAAGTTTGTTTTTCAATCTGAAAAAAAAAAAATTAAAACCCTTTGAAAAAGAAGTAAAGGAAACACATTTTTAAAAAAAAGTAAACTTCTATATGTATTAGAAGTCCTTATCACGAAAACTTCACCTTATTTATTGAATGACCCTCGTATATATATATATATATATATATACGAGGGTCATTCAATAAATACCTACATATATATATATATATATATATATACGAGGGTCATTCAATAAATACCTATATACATGTATATATATATATATATATATATAGATATAGGTATGTATGTCAATAAATATATAGGTATGTAAATATAAATATGGATTAACACGCAAGTACACTGACATATATAGATATGTTCTTAGTGTTAACAAACCATTCTTCGATCTAATACAAAAACGCTAAAAAGTATATATTAATAAATATGCATATTATCCTACTTCAAGCTCTACTCGGATTTTCATGCACTAAGTATTTATCTGTTAAAGCACCTGATGATTGCATAGCGCATGAAACTACGGGTCGTATGATAATATGTATATTAATATATACTATATATATATATATATATATTAATATATTATTTATTTATATTATATATTTATTATAAATTATGTTTTAGAACATGTACATAATTTCTTCTATATATATCCTCTTCTCTACAATCATATGGCTGTTTCAGTGTTTGGACTTCAAACACATCATCGGGAGAAGTTAAGGTTTGGAATCAAATTTTAAATTAATGTTTTGGAAGGGAAAAAAATTTTCTTTTTTCTCTCCCCATTTTATATTCACTCGGATATATATATATATATATATATATATATAGTGCATCGAGGCAGCAAATAA
>JBBBDQ010000626.1:32500-79208 GCA_037127315.1 Ascarosepion bandense
TGATTCCTATTAGACAGCTATATGTCGTGTATTAAAGCAATATATAATTATTTTTAAATGTAATCTTTTGCTTTAATGCACGTCATACATGTTGTGATTTAAGGTTGATTCTTATTAGACAGGTATATATTCATGAACGAAGGAAATATATTAAATCTATAGGGAGATGGTTATGATTTATTGTTCTACCTGTTGACATACATAACCGAACTCCCTACCACTTAGAATTCGTTATCATCAGTAGGTTGGAGATTGCAATGTATGGATTTGTGGAACAATAAAAGTATAACTTTTGCATGTTTGAATAGAAATTTATTGGTAGAAAAGAACAACAATTGGTAGAAGTTAAACGTTCGAAGAAAAACAGTTAAGGCAATGAAGAGAGTTCGTAGTAGTCCTTGCACGAGTGAGTTTATGTGTACGTAGGCAGGAACGTATGTGTGTATGCATGAGCGTTGTCGTTGGATAGGAGTGTCTTTGAAGTTAACGCTCAGAGTGAATGTTGAAAAAGGAAGGAGGTAAGAGGTGAAAGAAAAAGAGAGAGACAATAGTATAACGATCGCTTGACGTTTGTCAAGGGTACATGTTAATTGCTTGTTGTCTTCACTCTCTGAAGCGACGGTCGTCCTTGCTCGTCTTTTATTTCGTTTGGGAATTCACTCCTGGATGTGCTTCTGACCTTTCCATTAGACGACAAACATTTCGCATCGAGGAGTGAAATTTCATGAGTTACGTGTATGTGTTAAGCAAGGTTTGTAAATTCGAGAAAATTTGTTTATTTCTAACAATGAATCAGATTTAAATTTTTAAATCTAGAATTTTTTTTGTTCTCTACAATATAATAATTTTTAAATGTATGTGTGTGGAATATTTTGTGTGTATATGTATATATAGAAGCACTTATCTGTTTACATGTATGTGTGTGTATTAATATGCGTGTCAAGTGTATTATAACGGTAGACAATTCTTTAAATGTGTGAGAAAGTTTTTGGATAGTAATGTGTATGAATGAATGTGTGTGTGCTTGTTGGTCGGTAACGTTAGTTATTGTAAGTGTATATGTGTATGAATAAAACGACGTTAAAAGTAATTTAAATAATGAAAACTTTTCATTCTTAATCCCATTTCTGAAGAAGTTTTAATAAAAAACATGTTAGATTGAAATGTGTTTCCTGTTTTGTTCTTTACTTTATTCTATCACGCTAAATTGCTTTAAACTGATTTTACCTCTGTTTCTTTTGTTTTCCTAATGTCAAGTGAGTGTTAAATTCCCTAGACCGCATTTCCTCATTATGTGTCAATAGAAATGACAACTATATCTTTCTTATTGTATGTATGAGTTTCATTGTGTTTCCTATGTTCTCTAAAACTTCCCCATTGCTCGCATGTTCCGTTCATGATATCCTTGACATTTTAAGTAGAACCACATCGCTGACGATTCAAGTCTGTTCTTGATCTGTGAGAAAATTTGTCCAGCATTCACAATTATATAAGCGGACTTTTTTTTTTTAATCATCTCACCCAAAGCAAGGCATTCCACTGCCACTATTGCGCATGGGGCTACATAAGGGAAGGTAAAGAGAAGGAGTGGTTAGACATAGGGAATGTCAGGAGGAAGGTGACAGATGAGTAAGGATACCGAGGATGAGGGTTGGGCAGATGGGAAGAGTGTTTGATAGAATGGGAGCAGGTTAGTGTGTTAGGAGGTGTCTATTGACCTTACATTTAAACTCCTGGAGATTGTAGCCGTCGGGGAAGCAATCGTTTGGAAGAGAATTCCACAGTCGGGAAGTGCGAGGAAAGAAACTGTTGGAGTAGAAGTTACGGCTGCATTTTATCGGTTTCACTGTAAAAGGGTGGGATCTAGTTGCTAATCTAGTATCTCGTTCAAATACGTATTTAGGGGGCACTAGTGATCTAAGTTCATCGGAGCAGAAGCCTTCTTCAACTGGGAAGGGATTATCCAGCCTTCACTCCCATCTAGGAGGATAGATATTGCATAACAGTTTTTTTTAATCATTTCACCTCAAGCAAGGCATTCCACTGCCACTATTGCGCAAGGGGTTACATAGGGGAAGATGATGAGAAAGAGTGGTTAGATATAGGAAATGTCAAAAGGAAGGTGATAGACGGGATACCGAGGATGAGGGTTTGGTAGATGGGAAGAGTGTTTCAGAGAACGGATGCGAGTTAGTGTGTTAGGAGGTGTCTATTGACCTTACATTGAAACTCCTGGATATTGTAGCTGTCGGGGAAGCAATCGTTTGGAAGAGAATTCCACAGTCGGGAAGTGCGAGGAAAGAAACTGTTGGAGTAGAAGTTACGGCTGCATTTTATCGGTTTCACTGTAAAAGGGTGGGATCTAGTTGCTAATCTAGTATCTCGTTCAAATTCGTAATTAGGGGGCACCAATGATCTAAGTTCATCGGAGCAGAAGCCGTGAAAGTATTTATAGATATTTCGTAACATTTCGTAACATTTCGTAACATTTATAGATATTTCGTAACATTTCGTAACATTTATAGATATTTCGTAACATTTCGTAACATTTCATTACTTTTATTAATTTCTGGATGGTATCATTCGCTATGAATCTATACCTTTTGATTTCTATGTCACTGTTTCCTTCGTTCATGAATACATTATGTAGATAATTCAATTTCTGTATCTGGCTGGTTTTGAAGTCCCCAATTTTTAACTTAAATCTTAGGATGACTCTTTTGCTGAGAACTCTGCATTTTTTTTTTCATTGATGTGATAGTCCCTTCTTCTGGTTTACCTTTACTAAATTACCTTTCAGTTTTCCTTCTGAGTCTGCTATCGATATAGTAACATCCACGTATCTTATATCCTTCAATAATAAATCCTGATTGATCTAGTTCTTTTCGGGTTGTTTTACTCTATAGAGCTTACGACCACATTACGTTGAAACACCGATACCTGTACGATCACCGACGTTAAGTAACGTCCATCCTGGCCAGTGCCCAGATGGGTGACCATTTGGGAATAGCAGGTGATTTAAACTTGGTTGTGCGGGTGGTGTAATGGATAACAGTTTTAAGTAACATAGTTGATGGAAATAAATGCACTGTAATTTGTTGGGATTTTTTAAAATTTATAATTTTACAAAGAAGAGAGTACTGGATTGATATGTGATGTCAGTTCTTCCATATGGCAGTGAATGCTGGACAATCTCATCAAAGATGAAGGAAAAAGTTGAAGCAACTGAAATGTGGTTCTAGAGGAGGATGCTGCGGATATCATGGAGAGAGCATGTGAGCAATTATGAGGTTTTGGAAAGGATGGAAACGAAAAGGAAATTACTAGGAAAAAACAGAAATGAGAAAGAAGGGCTTGGAGAATCTGATACTAACAGGCTAGATAAGGAGAAAAAGAGACAGAGGAAAGCAGTGGATAACATATTTGAAAAGCCTGAGCAAGTGGATTATAGAATGGGTGTTGCGTGATGTAAAAGGAGAAAGAATGCTAAGAGCCACAATTGATAGGGAGATGCAGAAAGCCATGATCGCCTACGTCCTGAAAGAAGAAGACACATAGGAGAAGAAGAAGAAGAAGAAGAAGAAGAATTTTATTTTACAGATAAGTCTTTCGAAAGCAGCTGATGCATGTAAGTAAGTATCAACAAATTCGTCCCGAGGGACATCAATTGACAACATCAAAAGATTAAATTGGAGTAGATAGACTGAACTATCGCCCGGTTCACACTCTACCCACGTCTATTGAACAGGTGTAGAGGCTCATCCCTTGTTCCCTGTTTAGGATGTGGTTTCCGGCTTTCTCTTTTCCAATCTTTTCACTTTTCCTTATTTTTTTTTCAATTGGAGTAGATAGACTGAACTATCGCCCGGTTCACACTCCACCCACGTCTATTGAACAGGTGTAGAGGCTCATCCCTTGTTCCCTGTTTAGGATGTCGTTTCCGGCTTTCTCTTTTCCAATCTTTTCACTCTTACGTAGACCCTGCACACCAGTGGCCTTACCGCCTTGCCCGGGGTGATATGATTAAAAAAAACAAAAACAAATATACTGATATTTTAAAAAAAACTTAAACAAGTTTTAAAATGCCTTCACCTCTTGTGAAAGCTCGATTAATGTCAGCTGATTCATTTGCATGGGAATATGCATGAACGTCTCTGTCTGAACTCTGAATTGTTTCTCATTAATTAATAATTTTGTCTCTCTCCCCAATAAGAGTAGTTAGGCTGGTGTATCCTCTGGTTCATACTTCTTCCCAATTTTCTGGAACAGGAATAGAGGCATGTCTATATTTCTGAGATGAGGTAGTATTATTCGGACTATTGCCCCCATCTTTATTGCCATTTGCACGACGTTTCGGCTGTTGTACGTTCCGGCCTTCTTCAGGTACTAGGAAATTTGAATCAAAACCTTTTGTTACAATCACTGGGGTATATGATCTTCATTCCTTGCATAGTAGAGCCATGTGTTCTTAAGGACACATGGCCCAGTGGATATAGACGTTGATTGGTTCCTGTAACTTGACTTAAAGAGTTCTGAGTTCAATACCAGGCTACAGCAGTGGTGAACAAGTAACTTACATGTAACACTTTTTTGCCGGGGCTGGCTCGTTGCGACGCTTGTTCTCGTCGACGGTCGTGACGGCACCAATTGTGACACTGCCACCCGGCTGGCCGGTTGATTCGGGAACGGATCCCGCTGCGATGATATCAAAACGGTACCCGCTGTATCGACGCTTTCGGGCCGCTGTTGCTGATCGTAATGATCTCGTCACAAAAGCTGGTTTTCAAGACGTCTATTGCAACAACGGACCACTGCCCACGCCGTGAATTGATCACAGAAAGTCGCGTTGTGCAATTTCAGTAGTCGTCTTTCCACCGGAACCAGACTGGACACTGGTGTACACATGTGGTTAAAAATAAACACGGCACCAGAAAAAAATTAAATAATGAATAAGATCAAAGACGCCCGGAGAGTTACGAAGAATGTCTTTATAAAAAGAACAATTATTAGTCACAGGAGCAGATAATACAGTTGTCAAAATGATAATACTGTTGTCGGAATGCCAGTTTACAACGGAGAGAGAGAGAGAGAGAGAGAGAGAGAGAGAGTTTAAAAATATCAAAGCTTTCAATCCTCAAATAAAAATGTCTTTTCTAAGTTTCGTTAAAGTATACAGAGCTCTTCAAATTTTCACTAAAGTCTTTTCACGTATTCATTAAAATTTCATTAATGTCTTTTCACATATTCTCTGTAATCAGGCTGTTAATTCTCTATGCAACTTCTAAAATAACAAGTCCTTTCGGGTTCTTATCGGAGTTTAACGGAGTTTACTGAAGTAGAGCGAACGAAGAATCGATTCTCCTATGATTTAAAAAACAATAACGTTCTTTCTTTCCACACGATTCGCGGGGACGCCATGGCTCGACGAATGAAATATCAACAGCTCACATGACGTAATGTCCCTCTGTCTTCTGTCTTTCGATTACATCATCTTTAGATTTTTCAATTCCCACAATTTTCTGTTCTTAGTAACATCTGTTGGGGGATCTAACGTTACTCATCAAACAAATCCTGATATTTTGTTTTGGCTGCTTACAAAATTTTAGTTTGTCCAAAATAATCCGCTTCGAACACGAAAGAAGAATAATTATATTTATCCCTTTCTTTCCCATCTGTTAGCTAAGTTTTCTTTTCTCCGGATTTTATAAGTACATGATAGTATTAAAATAGCTAATTTTCTATTCTCCGGATTTTACAAGTATATGATAGTATTAAAATAGTTTTTTAGATAAGCGCACATCACAAATTACAATAAAGCGCAACTAATAATACCACTAATATTAATTTCTCTCTCTCCGTTTTATTAAACCAAACAAAAAAACAATATACCAGCGGGAGATAGTGTCACATACAGGGTTAGAGGGAGATAACTCATGACTACCAGAAGATGCTTTACTACACAAGGAATGAAGATCATATACCCCAGTGATTGTAATCAAGGATTCGGTTCGAAATTCCTAGCACCTGAAGAAGGCCGTAGCGTACAACGGCTGAAACGTCGTATAAATAGCAACAAAGATGAGGACAATAATCCGAATAATGTATATACCAGGAATAGAGGCTTAAACCTTGTTTACTGTTTAGAATTGGGTTTCCAGCTCCTTCAACTCTATACTCCTGTCTTGTCCGTCTATTATTATTTTTCTTCTCCCAGTAGGAGTAGATAGGTTTACCTATCGTCCGATTTGTATTCCTCTCCAATCTTCTGAACAGAGGCAGAGGCACATCTCGTGTTTCCTGCTTAGAATTGGGCTTCTGGTATCTTCTACTTCAACTGTATACTTCTAACGTTACTACAAGACATTTTATTTGCTAATTAAATCTCTTTAAGTCTAGGCTTAATTGTCTATCTTTCTTGTTATCTTGCCTTTTCTTATATATATAACATGACAAAGTAAAACTCAAACTTGAGGGAGTCTTGGGTCTTGTTTTGAATAAACATCAGTATAAAAAAGGAAAGAAAAAAGCCCTATCATTTCATAGTTATATAATTTTATAATTATATGTATTATTGAGCATATTATTTTTCAAGAACCTGTAAAGAGTTTATAAGCCGTAGAAAAAAAAAGAATCAATTAATCATTTATTTATTTGTGACAGTATTTACCCTGCGCGGTTCGAGGAGGCTTTTTTCCTACAAAAAGTTTTATGGAACTTTCTGGCACCACAAGCGGTCCCTAGACGCACGTGGTGCCAGATTTTCCCGCAATAGATTGCAAATCTTACTGCGGTAGACTAGTTGCCAACCAAGGCTATAGAAGCTAAACTGTGGTGCTATTTATCTATAGCAGGGGGAAGAAAGGATAGATTCATACTTTTCCCCAAGGATATTAGCACGTAAGTGAATATAATAGACTCGACTCGGCATTATATTACCGTGCCTTCACCTACGAATCAATGCAGATAGGTTAAGTAGATATGGTGAAATAACGCATCCTCACATGATTTGGCTTTTTATCTGAATAAAACTATTATCTGGATGACGTAAAAGTGCTGAATATTGTTGTCATATCTGGTCAGGCGCCTCTGCTGTTCATCTCAGTGTTCTCAACAGGCTCCAAAAGAGAATTTGTAATATAATTGGTCCCGACCTGGCAGCTCGGATCCAGCCACATTCTCTCACCAGCAGAATGTAACTTCCCTGTACATTTTCTACAAATATTTTCATGGCTTCTGCTTCAACGAACTCAGGTCACTGGTGCCCCACTCCATAAGAATTAATCGTGCAGTCAGACTGGCAACAATGTCTCACCTTTTTACAGTTAAATCAACCAAATGCAGCCAACAATTCTACTCCATCTACTTCTTCTCTCGCACTTCCCGCCTGTAGAACTCCCTTCCATATACTTGCTTCCCTGACGGCTACAACCTCCAGGAATTTAAATGCAATGTCAATTCCCATCTCTTATCCAGTTGACTCCAGTCCTTTTTACATAAACCCGTATATTTATTTCGTTTGCCTTTGTCTCTACCTTCGCAACTGTCTTCAATCCTGTGTTCATACCCTTCTCTTGCCCTTTCTCTGACACCCCCTGTAACTGGTTTGTCTTTCTCTTCACTCTCCTCCTGCCTAAACTTTAACTCTCTTATGTAGTCCCCATGCGCACCAGTGGTAGTACCGCCTTGCTTGGGGTGAAACGATTGAAAAAATAGTTTACTGTAGTAATGCAATACACATAATCTAAACTTATTTATAATTGGAACTTTGTGTGTGTGTGTGTGTGTGTGTGTGTCCGTTACCTATAGACTCCGAAACGGCTGAACCGATTTTCTTGAAAATTTACACAGTTGTACTATAAGCGTCTACGAATGTTCTTAGCTAGGTTTTGTGTCGAGGTACTCCCGATAAATATCCAAAATCGATAATCGAAAAAATCGGGTTATGGAAGGAGTGGCCCGATTTTAATCAAATTTCATACACTCATAGATAAAGACATAAAAAACGATATTCAGAAGTTTCAAGTTTGCAGTTCTTGCAATAGTGCAGAAAATCGATAATATATATATATAAAAGGCAAGATGTTTGTGTGTGTGTGTCTGTTTATCTGCCAGTATGTCTGTATTTTTTCAGCCCTTTTATTTTAGTTTTTGCTTCGGGTTTGGCTCTAAGTAGGTATAATTGTAGTTCTTAGTCTAAGCCATGATACCATTTACTCAGAGGACTTATTTAGCCTTCGAAATTCAGTTTATGACAAAAAAAAAACTTATTTGATATAGATACCAGGAAATCAAAATTTCACTTCCATCCATTCATTTTCCTTTCAGACTACGGTTTCGCTTTAACTGAAAATAACTATTGCTTTTTAATCTTTCATGCCAACGTCCAAAGTGTCTGAGCTCCAGGACCATGGATTAGTTTTAAAGCTTTCATTGCACCCGAGCAACGCCGGGCTATACTGCTAGTTTTACTATAGAAACGAACTGTCATTGTTCATACCGACGTTCTTTGCGTAATCCCAACAGGAACAGCGCTTCTACCTACTGTCGTACCTGTTTCCATATTTCTTTTGAGTTCGCTAACCAATTATAAGATGGTGTGCTCTCTGAAATTATTGTTTCTTGCTTTTGATTTGATGTTTGATCAAAAGGCGTTACAAAGTGCAAAGCCTTGCAACCACGTAACTCATGTCTCTGACTAGAGGCCAGATATAACTCGCTGGGTAAACAGTTCTGACTGTTTTGAAAATAATTTTTTTGCTAAAGAACTTAACTTGATTGAAAGTTTCTTAGTTTTTCCTTTTGCACTTTTCGCTGGACTTTCTAAAGTTTATAGTAGGAAACATACCGAAATAAGTACATTCACTTATTTTTCTTTCTTTCGCGTTGCAATATCCGCCATTTTAGTTTCAGATTTTAGATTTTACAGTACAGAATTTACAAAAGAAAAAAAGACATACGACTGAAAAGAGTTTTGTTACCCTTGAGAATTGGATATTCACTGGGCGGATATAGGGAAAGAGAGGAACACATTGCGTGACATACTGATTGGGCGTAAAAATGTATGACAGAACAGTGTTTGAGAGAAATAAAAAGACACAATGTGTTAAGAGCTACAAGGAACAGGAAGATGTAGAGGTCCATGATCGCCGACGTCGTGAAGGGACACGGCACATAAAAAAAGAAGATCTCTCAACTCACTAATTTTTGTTTTTTAATATTTGACACGGATTTTGAAGATTAAATTTGATTTTTCATGTGTTATATATACTTTTGTTTCTCACAGATGGGTGTTTTTTTTTCTAATTTAAGGACGTCCAATTCTCGGATAAAATCTCGGATAAAATCAACAAATAAACTAATTAAGGCAATTAATTACTTCATTTCAATAAAATATTCGGAACCTATTAATTAATGACATTATTTTCGAAAAATGAATTTAGTAAAACTATATTTCCTCGAAATCTCTTTCCAAGTTAGTCGACCTGCCAATCTTTTAATAAAAAGAGTGTACTCCTGCCGTAAAAAAATGATGGCAATATATATATATTTCAATCCTGGGTAAAAGGCAATCGGCTGTCTAACCATACTGATGAGCTGTGATACAGCGAAACAGATCTGTCTGCGGATATATATATATATACCTTTCAAATATTTTGCCATCATTTTTTACGGCAGGGGTAGTCTTGTTTTACGTAATTCATCGTGTTTACATGGTATTTTACACGCTAAAAGTCTACCTTCTCCCGAGCGCCCATAGCTAAGAGGCAGAATCGCCGACTGATGATAATTCGGTCGAGTTTCAATCCGGACTAAAAGCAATAAGATGTCTAGCTGTATTGATGAGCTGTGAAACAGAGCTGTGTGTGTATTTAAAATAAATACTCGACAATCTTTCTTATGATAAAGAAAATATTATGTGTATATATATATATATATATATATATATATATATATTCTTCACTTAAAGAGCAAACCATGGTCTTTATTATAATAGTGAGGATATCTCCAATATATTTTGTAAATAAAAGAATAAGTTTTTTGTATATTAAAAAATATGAACCCTGAACAATTTAACTATGTTAAAACTTTATTCAAGTCTTCAGCTGAAGATGTTGGCAATATGCCCGGAACCAAAACATTTATTTAATGATATTTTATATTCGTTGGCTAGGCAGGAAGTTTACAAAGTGTCAAATCTTGCCTGAAAACTAACGTTTTTCTCTAACTTTATTCCGGTCAATAAGATAGATTATGAAAAGCGAATTTTATGATTTATGCTTTATTTGTGCTTCGTTTGTAATAGTAATTTTATATCTTTTTTCCTAGCATCTAATCTAGGGAGAGTAGATACGAGTTGTGTTCTAATGGATATAGACTCGGAACAAGAAATCGGAGAGCCGAGTTCGAATTTCAGTCGTATTCGTTTCATTCGCTTATATACAATTACTCTTGGGAAAGCTATGGCTGGAATAGCAGGGCAGATTGGATTCTGTAGCCTTGGTTGGCAACCATTCTACTGCAGAAAGAAATAACAACCTGTTGCGGGGAAATTTTTCCTTAGTAAGTCATGTCTCGAAAGAGACATGATTGTCCAACTGTGTATCATATATGGCACTTGATTGACTGAATTTATGTGAGGCCAATCTAGGTACTCACTAAATTTATTTTTAGACAAAAAGCAACTAAACCCTTATTTTTAAAATTAACCACATTTCAACTTCTTCTTCAGTCTTAACTTTTGTGTTTTTGTTATCTCTCCTAAATCTTCAACTATCAATTTACACATATTTGTCGTAGATTATGTGATGTGATGTTTTCTTCTGTACTTCTAACCTTTAATATGTCCTCTGTGCGTCAATTTTTCCAGCCTATTGTTCTCGTAATGCATACCCGAAATTTCAACTGTTTTTATGATGCTAATCATAAATATACATTTTATTTTCATTTTCTTCAAAACTACGTCATTGCTATTGTTCAGTTAATGATATTCTCAGCATCCCTCTGTAGAACCAATTTTCTGTTGCCTCGTGTCTGTTCATCGGCTAGGAGATTGTCCAGCAGTCACTGCCACAGTAGCCGGACAATTCGCCGATAGAGAATTCACCGACAGAGAGTTCGCCGACAGACAATTTACAAACAGGATAAACTGGTCGAAGCTTTAACTCTTTCCAAGTTCAAGATCTCATCCAGTCATTTTTTCCTTCACACACACACACACACACACACACACACACACACACATATATATATATATATATATATATATATATATATATATATATATATATATATCTGGGGGTACTGAGGTGAATACGGAACGGCGACACACTGTTTCCTGCTTAGACTCAATCTCCACGATCTGAAAATTGTGCTCAATTATGAAACAGACTGCCATCGCTCAGTATTGAACTCTCATTGTGCCTTTTATACTTGCATACGCTCTATTCTTGATATTGAGAACTTTTACCCTTGACTATATCATACCCTAAAACTATATTTTTAACATCATATATATATATATATATATATATATATATATATATATATATATATATAATGGATTTGAATTCTACAGTTATATATAACATGAACAGCTATCGAAAGACCAAGTAATTCTCAGAGCAGCTTTATTATTTAATGTTTCTCGTATGTCGGTGTAAAGTTCATACGTCTATCGAAGTTGCTGGAACACTAAAAAAGTCTTTAGCGTTTGTTTTTCTATCTTTGAGGAAACCATTTCGGACTTACCTTTCTGTAAAGATTTTGCTTTTTAACTACTGCATCCTTTATATTTGTTTGTATATATATATATATATATATATATATATATATATATATAAACTATATATATATAACTATATATATATATATATATATATATATATATATATAGTTTAAGATTTGTTATATTTATAGAGGAAGAATGTTCAATGTCAGGGATAGAGCGTTTGTAGATTATGTCGACCATAGGAATCAACACTGTAGGTTTATGCTTTAAGCGTTATATCTTCAGGTTGCTCCACTGTTGATACCAATATACTATAGTCATCCGAAGACAGATCAGTTTCGCTGTATCACAGCTCATCAGTACTCCAATTGCTTTTTAACCCAGGATTGAAACCCGACCGAATTGGCGTCTGTCGGTGATTCTACCTCTGTGCTGCAAGCGTTCGGTAGAAGAAGGCAGACTTTTTAGCTCGTATATCATTATACACGCCCAATAGCCAGAGTGCTCTAATTCATTATTGAATGAGCGTTGCATATATACTGTTTTCAAAGTATCCCATTCTTTCAGAGTGCTCAATCAGGGTGTGAGAGCGTAAATATATATATAAAGTATGTCAGAAAATTCCGAATTTACATTCATGAAATAACTATTTCAACGAGAAAATTCTCGCTTAACGATCAAAAAGTAAAAAAATATTAATTCAAATATGGTAGAAAAAAAATCATGTACCAGAAGGAGCTTAAACATATCCATACACAAAAAGTTTAAAAAATGTCGGGTGGGATTAAGAAAGAAAAAAAATTTAAACATGGAAAAACAGAAGAGCAGAGACAGAGATTTATGAATCGATATTAGATTAGGCCTGTAAATAGATATTACTATTTATATAGAGCCATCAAGCATGATCTTTTTTCATATTAATAAAATTAATATCAATAGGATCATGTTTTTGGGATTTTTATCCTTTTTTGATTTAATATATATATATATATTACGGAAATTAACGAAGATTAACGAAACTGGTTATAAACAACCGACAATTGGAAATGATTTTTTTTAACATTATTTTATATATATATATACATATATATATATATATGTGTGTGTGTGTGTGTGTGTGTGTGTGTGTGTGTGTGTGTGTGTGTGTGTGTGTGTGTGTTACGGAAATTAACGAAGATTAACGAAACTTAGTTATAAACAACCGACAATTGGAAATGATTTGTTTTGAACATTATTTTTGATCGATACTCATATTTAAGTAGATATTTTGTTTTTAATTAAACAGTATTATATATTTATATCTAGCGGCCTGATTATTTACGATAAGTTTTTATTACGAAAATGTGTGTCGTTTGGCAGGATTCGAACCTGCTACTCCTATCCACATAGGGGAAGCTACCATTTGATCGAATTTTGGCAGATTTTTTGTCGATTTTTCTTCATTTACTGATACTTCCGGCGATGTACTTCCAGGAATTAAAGTTATGCGCTATTGTATTTCTACGCTTATTTCTCTCAAAACAGGAAGTACATCGCCGGAAGTTTCAGTAAAGGACGAAATTCGACCAAAGTTGCTGCCTACGTAGAACGTCATTCTGTAGTTAATTACATGACTTCGTGAGAGTTACGGGAGAGAAAAGTGCAAGATATAGTTCGTTTTTTTTAATGGATTTTCAAAGCATAAAAGTTAAGTTTCTTCAATAACTAATTGTTGATTTGAGTTCAGCATATACATTTGCACAGAAATAATGCTATTTTGGATAAATTCGAAGGGGGAAAAGCCGTCGGCACCTAAAATGAAAATTTACCACTATGCCAATATTATCTCCAAAGAAAAAATTCTCACAATCTAAAAAATACTTTTCTGGGTTTAAATAACCTGAAAATAGTTGACAAACCGCAGGAAACAAATCAGTCAATCAAGATTTCTTCAATCTACATTCATGCTGGCTAAATGTTACCTTAGTTTCTATGCTAAGTTTCTGTTCTCGCACTTCACGTTTACGGAACTCCCTTCTGACTCCATCATTTCTAGTCAACTTTAATATGCAAAACTTTAAATCGATATCAATCGCTATCTACTGTCTTCCTGATTACTCTATTCTTTCCAATCATTATCAATATTGTTGTTACTCATTCTTCCGCACCCTGTAAACCCTTGTGTCTTAATGGCATTATTGTCTTAAATGGGGTGATAAAGGTATTAATCGGTCTCTTCCTTCCAGTTATGGGTTAAATAGCAGGACAGATTGGGTTCTATAGCCTTGGTCGGCAACCAGTCTACCGCAGAAAGCAATGGCAACCTACTGCGGGATAATCTTCTGCCCAGTCAGTCATGCCTCTTTCGAGACATGATCGCCCAAGCGTGTATCACGTATGGCACTTAACTGACTGATGGGGTGATATCGATGAAAAAATATTTTCGGATAAAAACAGTTGTGATACAAAGGATATTAATGACACACGAACACGTTATAAATATTTTATAGACACTTTCTTTAAATTCCGTACTACGGCGGGTGCTCATAGCCGGTTATTGAGAAGAAAAAACGTATTTGAAATATCGTATTGAAAGAGAAATGTTAAGTCAATAAACTTAAGGTGTGGCAACTTGAAGACCAGACATTTCAGAAATTTCTGTTATTTTTTATTTTTATTTGTTCTGGATAAGACTCGAATCCGTTTCGCTGACATTTACAAACCCAAACACCAAAAACATCTTGTAAAAACTCTTTCAAATCTAATTTTTCGCTTTTTACATCAAACTACATGGTGTGCATTGTTTGGACAGAGGAGTTAAACGTCATTTTCCTGTTTGAAAAGATCAAAGTTCTATATTGTTGAAAACGTTGATGAACAAGTAAATAACTCCGGAGCAAATTAATATTGGGAAGTGGATTGTCTTTATTGAGGTAATTGCACAAAAGGAAATGGTTCAGTAAAAGTCGAAATGTGGAAGGCCAGAAAGTGTGCCAAAAGTAGGCATTTTACATTTTTAAAAACTGTTTATTTCATCTAAATTTATTTGTCATAGTCATATTTGCTCAAAGCTGTTTATCTATATTTGTTTAACACTTTACTTACATTTTTCAGCACAGTTTAATTACTTAATTGCTCGAAATGTCCTCCTTCTACATTGCAACGTTACACGAACCTCTCCAGAACACAATGGCACGACAAAAATCTCGATTTCATTAATTTCAATAAATATTTCTGAGATGTACTCTTTTCATTCGTCTACTGTGTTTGGATTTTTACCCCTTAAGTCCTGTTATTTACTACCCTCCCCACAGAAGAATAGCAACAAAGAGGAAATTGATACTGAGCATCAGGAAGAGACAACTGAAGTTCCTGGGACACGCAATGAGGAAGGAGAGCCTGGAGAACCTGATACTGACTGGCCAGATAGAAGGAAAGAGAGGCAGAGGAAGACAGCGGATAGCATATTTGCAGGGCCTGCTCAGGTGGTTGACGGAACGGAGGTTGACAGGAGTAACGGGAACAAACATACTAGGAGCCACAAGGGATAGGAAGACGTGGAGAACCATGATCGCCTACGTCCTGAAAGGACAGGGAACATTGAAGAAGAAGAAGTAGCCATTCGATGCTGTCTCTTCTTCCAAACCAACACCGTGGAAAAATTTTGTTAAGGTCGACTCTTGCTGCCAAAGAACAATGGGGAGATGGTCCATCTTGGTGAAAGAACAGTTCAGCAATGTTAGGTCTGAGTTGTGATGTAAAATGTTAAAGAAATAATCATGCATTATCTTTTTACAGAGCCAAATATACCTATTATATCGAAAAATTCCGAATTCTACATTCGTTGACTCGTCATTTAAGCGAGAAAAAATCTCGCTTCTTCAGCAAGGATCAAAAACTAAAATTTTAATTTTAATTTTAAGTTTTTAATTCAAATAGGGTACAAAAATTTCACATACTGGAAAGAACCCAAAAACATATCCATACTCAGGAAGTTTTTAAAAAAATGGGTGGGGGTGATTAAAAAATGTATTTAAAATTTTACGATAAATTTTAAATAATCGTTTTCTTTTTTTAATCACCCCCCCCACCATTTTTTAATTGTCTACGATTTAGTAGTACAGATTATAAGATTCCATAAAAATATAAAATAACAAAATCGTAATTATATATATATATATATATGGTTAAATAAAAAAGAAGACAAGAGGAAAAATGTATTTAAATCGCCTATGTGTTTCGTCCTGTGATGGACTTTATCAAGGCAAAAAGATGAAATAAGCTTTATTCTTTTTGCCGTGGTAAAGTCCATCACAGGACGAAATGCGTAGGCGATTTAAATACATTTTTCCTCTTGTCTTCTTTTTATTTAACCATCCTGTCCTTAATCTCAGATCATAACTGAGTATATCTTTACACACACACACACACACACACACACACACACACACACACACATATATATATGCATATTGTATTTTACTTTTTAACGGAATGATTAGTTTTTTTTTAAACACAACTTAATGAAAGTTGTATATATATATATACAAATTTCATTAAACACAGCTGACAATGTAGTGCGATTAAGCTTTTTATTAATTTTTTCTTGTGTCCGTAAGAACACGGTGACAATGTGTTGACCATATTCGAACAATTATAATAATAATAATAATAATAATAATAATAATGACAATAACAATAATAGTAAACATTGAAATCATTCCATGAACATAGGAAAAAATGTAAGTATTCCATTAAAAATGTAAGTATTCCATTAAAAAGTAAAATGCGAAATACATAATTGGAAATGGGTAACAAAACAGCCAAAAGCGCTTCTTATATACACAACACTTGGGTAGTTTGTACATACTTTATGAAATAAAGGTAGGTTAATTGCAGAAAGGATGTGCGTTGTGATGGAGTGGATATCGGCTCCGAACGAGAAATCGAGGAGCCGAGTTCGAATTCCAGTTGAATTCATTGCATTCACTTACGCGCAAATACCCTTGGGAAAGGTATTAATCCGTTTCTTCCTTCCAGTTATGGGTTAAATAACAGGATAGATTGGGTTCTATAGCCTTGGTCGGCAACCAGTCTACCGCAGAAAGCAATGGCAACCTGCTGCGGAATAATCTTCTGCCCAGTCAGTCATGTCTCTTTCGAGATATGATCGCCCAAGCGTGTTTCACGTATGGCACTTAACTGACTGAATTGCAGTAACCTTGTCAGTTGTTTTTAATGAAACCTACATAAAAGAGGGATTGCTGTCGAAATACACAATATATATATATTTGTGCACGTGTTTGTGTGTATATAATGACTCCGAGTCCAAAAACCTTGCCTCCAGTAAACGAAAAGGTGTCTGAGGACACCCAATCATGAGTTGTTTGAAAGAATTCTACTTTTCCAGTAAGCCTCAAGAAGCCATAATTATTTGCTTCCTGTCAGTAGAAGACATTTTTCTTGGATTTCTCTTGCCTCTTGAACTGAGGGTTTTCTTTTCTACATCCAAATTTGTGCGCTGTTGGTCCTCTTTTTAAAACCTCGATCAAAATTCTGTACATCGTGGAATAAAGGAATATCCACATCTATTTTTCTTTCAGCTTCTCCTTGGTAGTCCTGAAGCAATGACAGTCATTATAAAGAAAGAATTTCCGTGCTTGGAAGGTGAAAACAGCGTACTTCCTGTTAAGGGCCAACAACATTTGTCTCATCTTTACTGAAATTGCATGACTAATTTTATTTAAGATAATTTTATTTAAGATTTATTTAAAATAAATATACTCTACCTGCAATCTGACTATCTTGATAGTTTTAATTCTTGTTAAAATACCAAGATTTTTCTGAATTGAATAACCTGAGAGGCTTAAGTCAGTCATTCAGTCAGTTATTAAAGTGCCATGCGTGATACACGCTTGGGCGATCATGTCTCTTTCGAGCAATAGTTGACTAGATAAAAGATTTTCTCGCAGTAGGTTGCCATTAATTTCTGCTGTAGCTTGATTGCCAACCAAGGCTATAAAACCCAATCTGTTCAGGTATTTAATCCATTACTAAAAAACGAAAAGATGGATTCATGCCCTTTCCAAGCTTATTTTTGCGTAAGTGAATGCAACGAATTCAACTGGAATTCGAACTTCGTTATCCAATTTCTCATTCCATGCTGATATCCATTGCACAACGAAGCTTAAGTAACTATCCGAAATAAATCACTAAACTTCCCAAATAATAAAACGCATTAAAATCAGGTCCTAATTAGAAAAAATAGGTAGTAATAAATTTCAAAAAAAATTTAAAAAAAAAAAAAAGAAACGTAACCAATGTTGACTTAAAAAATATATAAAAATGCAAACAAAACAACGTAAAATGAAAAACATTAATATCTACGCGGATTTTGCAAGAGTGTATCAAATCGATGGGTTTTGTAGTGCAGAGGATATCGACTCAAATGAAAGAGCCGAGTTCGAATTCCAGTTGCATTTGTTGCACTCGCTATCACACTAACTCGCATCCATTCTCTCAAACACTCTTCCTATCTACTCAACCCTCATCCTCGGTATCCATATCCGTCTCCTTCCGACATTTCCTATAACTAAACACTCTTTCTCATCCCTTTCCCCTATGTAACCACTTGGGCAATAGTGGCAGTGGAATGCCTTGCTTGGGGTGAAATGATTAATATATATATATATATATATATATATATATATATATAAACTTATTTATAAATGGAACATTGTCTCTGTGTGTATGTGTCTGTGTGTCTGTGTATCTGTTACCTATAGACTCCGAAAAGTCTGAACCGATTTTCTTGAAGATTTACACAGTTGTACTAAAAGCATCTGCGAGTGTTATTAGCTAGGTTTTGTGTCGAGGTACTCCCGATAAATATCGAAAATCGATAATTGAAAAAATCGGGTTATAGAAGGAGTGGTCTGATTTTAATCAAATTTGATACACTCATAGACAAAGACATAAGAAACGATATTCAGAAGTTTCAAGGTTGCAGTTCTTACAATAGAGCAGAAAATCGGTAATATATATATAAAAAAGGCAAGATGTTTGTGTGTGTGTGTGTGTTTATCTGCCTGTATGTCTGTATTTTTTTCAGCACTTTTATTTTAGTTTTTGCTTCGGGTTTGACTCTAAATAGGTGTAATTGTAATTTTTAGTCTAGGCCATGATACCATTTACTCAGAGGACTTATTTAGCCTTCAAAATTCAGTTTACGACAAAAAAAAGTTATTTGAAATCAAACTTTGATTTGCATCCATTCATTTTTCTTTCAGTCTACGGTTTCGCTTTAACTGGAAACAACTATTGCATTTTAGTCTTTTGTGCCAACGTCCAAAGAGTCAGAGCTCCAGGACCATGGATTAGTTTTAAAGCTTTCATTACACCCGAGCAACGCCGGGTTATACTGCTAGCATATATATATATGCTAAAATGAGATTTGAGAGATATTTTCGTTTTTTGCGTAATTTGCCTGACAATTTTTCCATCGCACCCTAGAAACTTTGAATCCGCGGAACGACGTCTATGCAAAAGCAGACTGGCGAATGAAACTGCCAAAATGCTTTTGACGGACGCGGAATGAAATGATCTAAAATCGATGCCAGAATGAAAACAAAGTGAAATAAAAACCATATGCAAATGCAGTAGATAAAGAAGGTGCCGTGCTGTTGTTACGGAAAAATGAAACACAACCGATGGCAAACCACTGCAACGATTTCACCATAGTGGAATGACTACATCGAATCCATAGCTAAATCCGCCGCTGAGAAGGTCGGTTCACTGTGTAGGGCCAGGAAGTTTTTTTCCCCGTCTGAATCCATCCTGCACATATATAAATCTACCATCCGCCCTTGTATTGAATATCTGGCTGGGTGCCTCTGCTATTCACCACGGGGTTCTTGACAAAATTCAACGGAGATTATGATCGATCCCGGCTTGGTAACTCAGATGGAGTCACTTTCCTACCGGCGTAATGTGACTTCCCTATGTCTCTTCTACAAATACTTTCATGGCTTCTGCTCCGACGAACTTAACTCACTAGTGCCCCCTATACATGAATTTACTCGAGCTACTAGACTAGCAACTAGGTCCCACCCGTTTACAGTGAAGCCAATAAAATATAACCACGATTTCTACTTCCCCAGCTTCTTTTCTCGCACTTCCTGTCTGTAGAATTCCATTCTGTATACTTGCTTCCCCGACAGCTACAACCTCCAAAGATTTAGATGTAAGGTCAATAGTCATCTCCTATCTCTCTGACTCGCATCCTTTCTCTCATGCTCTTTTCTCCGTCCATACCACTCTCATCACACCAGTATTCTCATCATTCTCTGACTCACTTCCTGACACCCTCTATAAACTGTCCCGCTTTCTCATCACTTTCCTCCTAAGTAAACCCTGCACACCAGTGGCAGTAAAACTGACTTGCTTGGGTTGAAATAATTAAAAAATTAGTGTTAAATAACACAGATAAAATCTGCTGTTCCAAAAGAATGTAAGTAAATTCTACTGATGATATATATATATATATATATATATATATATATATATATAGAAAGAGAGAGAGAGAGAGAGCAGAAACTTTTGGTGCAGGTTACACAAACTATGAGAAAATAACAGCGGCTGTTGAAATTTTAGAAAAAGATTTCATTAATTGGAAAAGAAACATACACACTTCACGAAGATCTCCTCGGTTTGAAAACGCCAAAATATAACTTGACAAACGGATTCTGGTTTCTTCTACTTGTGTGGGCCATGAGGTTTACGGCCATATAACGTTGAAACGTCGGTTTACCTACGATCACAGAAGTTAAGTAACGTCGAACCTGATCGGTACTTAGATCAGTGACAGCTTGGAAATGCCAGGTGCTGAAAACCTCTGAAAAGGGAGAAACAGCGACGAACATTGGACGGCTGCTTTTGTTGAGTCGTTCGACTCTCGCTTAAAACGTAGATATGTGTATACATTCCCGCAAAAGATAAGTGCATTTTCTTATTAAACTATAAGTTGTGAAATTCCCGATAAAAAAGATAAACAAACGTGAATTTGTTTTCCTTTCTTCGCCACATGTGTTGCTACTTCCAAGTACTGCAAGAAAAACAAGATCTTGCGCTTGGTCATCTCAACAACCGAGAGCCAATGGCATCATTAGCAATAAATATACAAGCAACTTAAAAAAAAATTCATGATATACATTATTATCTTCGCCTTAAGGCCGGAGGTATTGTATTCGGTTGCGTTTGTTTGCTTCTTTGTCCGTGGTCAAGATATCTCAAGACCGGCTGGATGGATTCGGACGAAACCTTCAGGGAAGTTTTGCCCTATGATTGGCAAAAAGAGATTTGGGTTCGATCCGGCACGGAATAAAGTTTCTGAGTTATATTTCCGCTTTTATTAATAAATTTAATTTTTGCCTTTCAATTGCCAAATACTGAATTGCCTTCACTAGATCATTTTGAATACTCTATTATCTCCCTTGTTTCATTTTAAGCGTGCGTTTAATTTTAAAAGCGGTCGAGTTCATTTTTTGTATTTTCTCTCTTCAGCACAGTCAAGATCATTGCCGTTATTCTTTCACATTTGAATAGTCATGTCTTTCTAACAGCGGAGATGATGTCGCTATTGCCTTTGGTGGAGGTTTGAGCTTTCTTATTGCTCTTTCTAGTTTTAATTTAATTTAATATTCATGGTTTTTATGTGTTTTATGCCATAATTATGTTAACACATGTTACAGAAATGTGTTATTTCCTAGATGTTTATTTTACTATAGGCATAGGTGAGTAGCATAATCACGGAAAATCACGTGTACATTTTGATTTACATAGAAATAGCGTTATGACGCGTCCTATAAATGTATTTAAATCTCTGTAAAAATAAACAGTTTTCCTGCAACTTCACCAATGCTTTCTTAAAGAAACGATCACGGAGTCGATCGCAAAAGACAAGACAACCCTGATACAAATGGTAATGGTAATATTAGCCGTTTCCTTATAAAGAAACATTCGGTATTCATTGACCGAGCAACCAGTACTTTTGAGTCACGGTTTTCTTCACTCCCTGCTCATCGATTTGGAGTCAGAAATACAAAAGTAGTTCTCTTCATCTCTCAGTGAATCATATTATAGTAACAGTTTCCTTATAAGAAAACATCCCGCATTCATAGGCTGAGCAACCAGTGCTTCTTTCGGTAAAATTTATAAAAACTTTTCTGTTAAAACATTTTTTCAAGAAAATAGGTTTCTCAAGTCTATTGCTCTATTCCACAAGAATCTTTCTTCTTAACTTTTGTTTAAAATAGTGTGAAACGTTCTTGGTTTTGGTATTAATTTTTTCTCGAATTACATGTGCAATTAATTTTTGTTGTTGCTGTTGTTAAAATTCCTCAGGTGATGTGTAGCGCCAGTCCACGAGGCTCGAAGAAGAATGGTATTCGCTCGAAGCCGTTTTTACCTATTGATCTGAGAAAGATACCGAGATAATTCTGGGCGAGTTTGGTGTCATGCAAATGAAAGCTACGATGTTTTTTCTTCTTTCCGAAAAACAGAAAAAAGAAAAAAAGAAACAAACAGCAAATGACAAAATATCTATCATTTTCGTTCAATTTTTTATACTTCTAATTCTGAAAACATTTAAACATCACAACCCTCGCACAAATTGTACAGAAAGACACGCTAAAAGATCCCCTTTCACAATAGGTACATATGGCTTAAATTTTAGCCACGTTTGAAACAAAATCACCTCTTTAAGCGCCACGTGTTGAAAAACGCTACGAACGCTTGTTCCAAACCAGTACCTATAATCAGTCAGTCAGTTAAGTGCCACTCCTTTCGGCTGCCATGTTTCTTTCGATGCATGACTGAGTGGACAGAAAATTTTCCCGAAGTAGGTTGCTATTTTTTCTGTGGTAGACTGTTTGCCAACCAAGGCTATAGAACGGAAACTGTTCTGCTTTTTAACTCATAGTTGGAAGTAGTATAGATGCCTTTATACCTTTTCTAAGAGTATTTGTGAGAAAGTGGACGCAACAAATTCGAGTGGAATTCGAACTCGGATCTTCGATTTCTTATTACGAACCAAAGTCTATTGCATCAGAACGCACATGTATATAATGCAGTGACGAATTGGCAGTTACGTGAACTGCAGATGAGATCAGTACAATGTCATATTTGATCGTCTATAATACGCTCACAATCATTTAAGTTTAATATTATTGTATTATAGACTAGACTTAGACTAGATACAATTATTGGTAATGAGTAGTAAACCTACCTGATACTTCCCTTATAAGATACAGGTTATATCTTTTTGAAAAAAAAGAGTTCTTAAATTCTGTCATGTACGGTATTTTCTTTTTAAGGTAATACTGTATTCGCTATTTTTGTAACTGCTGTGATAATGCCCAGTTTCACTTGGGGTCATTGTAACATTCTTTAATTTATAAATGGAAAGCTAGCCTGCAAACGTAGATAAATGAACTAAAATTGTAATAAAAATAAACCTGAATTTTTACTGTAAGCTCAGACTGTCATGAGCTGCAGTCAAGATGCTTGTTTAAAAAAAAAAGCAAACGCCTGATATTATTAAAAGGAAATGCAACCAGTGTAATAATTCAGACTTTCAACGGAAAAGTCTTCTGAATGGACGTTGGAATGCTCGAACTAGATTCAATAATGAGAGTAAATGTCAGAAAATTTCCCAAAACAAATAAAATTTATACTCGGAGACATTATCTATCGGAACCTATTTTGTAAACTTTTTTAAAAACCTTTACAAGAGACAAACAAAAAAAAAAAAATTAAAAGAATTATCCTTCTTTCGATTTCTCCCCACTCTCTCTCGCTCTCTCTCTCTCTCTCTCTCTCTCTCTCTTTGCTATATATCCTTTGAAAATGTAACTGATTGTGCTTCTCCACAGCTTCTTTTTTTATATTGCTCTCAGTAATATTTTATCCTTCAAAATACCACTTTACCTTTATGGTTCATCTTCCATATTCAAAATTGAATTTTTTACAAGAATCTTTACAAGAGATAAATAAAAAGAATTATCACTTTTACGCTTTTCTCCCCTCCCCACTCTCTCTCTCTCTCTTCGTGATATTTCCTTTGAAGATGTAACTGATTATGTTTCTCCACAGCTTCTTTTCTTATATTGCTCTCAGTAATATTTTATTCTTCAAATCACCTCTTTGAGAAAATGACTGAGTCGAGATGCCAGGTGAGGACGTATGACATTTCAGATCTTTCTTTGGATTTGATCAAGAACCGCAAGATGAATAGCAGGAGCACCCAACCAGATATGGCGACAGCGTTCAATGCACGGACGAATGGCAGATTTATTAGTGTGAAAGATAGATTCTGACGAGAAAAACGTTCTGGCCCAAGACAGTGTCCCAACCTTCCTAGCAGTAGTGTGCAGCTATAGATCCGATATATTCGTTCTACTTCAGGTCGGTTGAAAAGTGAGGCCAAGGAGACACAGTTTGTTGCTCTCAAGGATACTTGCATCAGCCATGCTGAGGGCTGACAGGAAAGTTCCTCTATGATGATTAAGAGAGAGAAGTTTTGTTTTGGAGGCATGACATAGGGATTATCAGTGCCTTTCAGTCTTTCACAAATACCCTTGGGAAAATATGTATCGTTTTAGACTCCTCTTGGGTGTGGATCGTCTAGCTTTTGTTGTCAAGGAAGAAGAAAAATTGGAATTCAAATCTGAGGAGGGCTGTTTGGTTATTTAATATTAATTTAATTTAATATAATTTTGAGCAAGGAAAAAAATAAAAAGCATTTTCTTTACTTAATTTTACTGCTCGGAAAATAATGTCGGATTTTATATTGAACTTCCCTTCCTGAATTACTGTATTTAAACAATGTTTCAATCGGTCAAAAGAGAAACCCTGAACATCTATACATTTCTGCTATCGAGTTACAAGGTTATTAATATCATTACCATAAAATTCTAATGGTCCGGATGCGAAGAAATCTTTGAATACAGTTTCTGCATCTTAGTTGAAACAGAATAGCTTTTGGCGTAAACAAATTGTCAAGATGCTTGAAAAAGTGGTAGTCATTGGAGGGAGACCAGAGAAATATTGTGGGTATGGCGAAGTCTCGTATTCCAAGTCATTTAGCGTTTGCAGTTGTCATCTTGGCAACATGTGACAGAGCGTTGTCATTTGGCAGAATTGGACCTCATTGATTAATAAGTGCCGGTCGCATTTTGCTTAACTGAATGTGTATTTCATCTAGTTTCTAGCAGTAAACTTCGGCAGTGATACTCTGGTTAGTTTCCAGGAAGTTGCAATGGATAACACAAATTGCGACCATCAGACCGTCACCATCATTATCTGTTTGTACAATTTCGGGTTTGGGAATAGTTTTGATGCTTCGTTATGATGAAGCCATTGAGCCGATGGTTGACAATTGTCATAAAATATCCATTTCTCATCGCAAGTCACTATTTCATTAATAAATGGATAATCCAAATTTCGTAGATGCAGCGTCGAACACACTACAAAAGGTTTAAATCTTTGATTTTGACTGAGTTTAAGTGGAATCCATTTATCCAGATTTTTCATCTTGCCAATTGTCTTGAGATGGTCCAATATTGTTGAAATGCTGACATCCATTATCTGTAACATTTCTCTGACACTTTGACGTGGATTTCGTCTAGTGTTTTCAGATGTTCATTATCAATCTTCAAGACTCGTATCCCTATTGCGGGACTTCACAAGCCAGCGTCGTACAGTCAGATCACAGTTGATTTTTCACCTTCATGCTTTTTTAATGGCGACAGCAGTTAGAAAAACATTATGACAAAGCTTTCTCTATAAAGAAACGTTTAGCATTCATTGTCCAAGCAGACAGTGCCACTTTCAGATGAGATCTTTTCTCTTGAAACTGTTTTTCAGGAAAACAGGTTTCTCAAATCCAGTAGCTGTTATCGCTTTTTCCAGGATTGATGGGGGTCTTCCTTCCTAACATTTTATTTGAGTTGGTGCGGAAGGTTAATATCTTGATTATGTCATTACTTTCTGTTCTAGTTACAGGTACTATCTATTTTAATTGTTTCTGTTGTTGGTAGTCCTCGAATGATGTGGGTTTTGTTATTTGGTACATTTCTTTTGTTTATGTAGCAGTAGACCACAATGTTAAAAAAAAAGATGACCATTGCCAAAACCCTTAGGTTTTACTCAGTTAAAGGCATTTTAGTCAATGATCGTAGAAAGCGGTTGAAAACAACTGACAGTTGACATTTCCGATCGAACTTGGTACATTATGGAAGTCTCGACATATGACTCATGTTTACAGGTTTCGTGGCAATTCACGGTGTTGGGCGAAGTTACGTTTGGCACGGTTTATTCTATGTTCAATTTCTTTTTCTTCTATACTTAATTTGTTATAACCGATCCGTGTACTAAAGTATCTGATGTGTTTAGTATTTACTAACTCCACATCCTTATTTTTTATGAAGGATTCAGGGAAGGCTAAATCTCACAAGAAAGAAAGCTACAAGGAAGCGGTCGTATATAGGTGACAGTTTAGACATTTCTGAATGGGATCGGCGCCATCCATGGCGCCGATCCATATGAAAGTCTCAATCTGACGAGACTATTTGAGAACATGACGAGTTATTAGGTTACTAGTTTGGTTTCGTAGCAATTAGAGGTGTTGAGCGAAACTACCACTGTACAACCTATTCTATGTTCAATTTCTTTTTCTCCTATACTTAATTTGTTGTAGATGATCCTTACGTCTAAGTATCTGAAATGTTTAGTATTTACAAATTCCAAGTCCTGTATTTTTATGATGGATTCAGGGTAGGTTGAATGTTACAAGACAATTTTCGCCTTTCTCATTAAGCTGTTAGACGTAAGCCAGACGATGAAGCGGCTTCAATTTTCTGCTCCTCCGGATTTGTATAGGTGCAGCCATATAACGTTGTATCATCTGCATAGATATTCATTAAAGATCAGAGTATACTCTCAGGCAATTCGTTTCTATAAAACATTAGTTTAATTTAGTTATAAAAGACGAAACATGTCACACAACAAACTTATATATATATATATATATATATATATATATATATATATATATATAATATTAACTATAGTAATTACAATACCAATAGTAACAGAACTAACTCTGCCAAAACTACTATTAATTAAGTTATAATTTAATTCGTCTTGAACAACCCACCGAGGACGAACTCGGAGGGAAAAGAAGGGGAAGTAAAAAACGAAACAAACGAAGTACATGAACAAAAAGTCAAGTCCTCGTAAGAAAGAAAAAAACCCTAACCCTAAAGCGCTCAGTACGAAAGTAGAGCAACAAAGACAGAAAATCTAAGCAAGAGCCAACAAACCTACTTAGGTTTTACCCTACGGCTCGTCAGGGCAATTTACCCTGACGAGCCGTAAGGTGAAACCTAGGTAGGTTTGTTGGCTCTTGCTTAGATTTTCTGTATATATATATATATATATATATATATATATATATATATATATATATACAGTAGTTGTACCCGGCCACGAGTTGGTGTGGCTCAGTTTGGTTAAATAGAAAAAATGAAAAGAGAAAGCGCACATTTAATTTCATAATACTTCTAGGTACACAGTATTTTTAGTTGTTCCATTGTCTGTGCAGATATAGAGATTGTCTGGTTTGCAGAGAGTCGTGTTTGACGTTGATCTGCTGTTTCTCGTTGACGTCTTTCAGCCACTCTCAGCCTGCCGCGTTCATTCTGTTGAGAACGAAGCAGATATGAAGCTGCAGAATGCGATTGCCGTGCTTGCAATTGCGCATCCTCAAGTCTGGCTGCACGTCGCTCTCCTGCTTCCTCGGCACGTATCCGAACCATTCTTTGCCTTCTTCCCTCGTTCGCTGATACCTGTTCTTCTTCACTTTGATTGGCAATTACTCGTCGCACCTTTTCCGATTTGCGAGTTCGACGACTTATGTTTGACCTTCTGAGAGGCATTATCGTTATGAATTGAAGCAGGTCTTTTGCACTGAGACTAGGAATCTCAGAAAAACATTGGCCAAAATCGCCATTTCAAAATTTTAAGTCACCCTCTATCATTTTTTACAATATAGGAAGGACAAAAGGAATTCGTATTTTTCCGTTTATTTTGAAAACGAAGTATTTCTGAAAAAAGCCAAAACAACAAGAAAGGGGACTTAATCCTTGATGTTTACCAAAAACAAAAGCAAAAAAATGGGGGTTTGATTTTACTTTGGACAAGTATGAAGAAGTGAGCACTCCCATAAATTTATCAAATTTTTTTACATTAAATTTTAGTGTCTTATCGATAATAATTCGTTAAAAAAAATTAAAAGAAAACTTTTTTAAAGATAGTCTGTCGTTTAGGCCCGACAAATAAGAAATGAAAAATGGCTTAGGTTAAAAAAAAGAAATTTATTTACTAAACTAACGAAATAAATGGGATATCGATAATAATTCATTTTAAAAAAATGAATAGAAAACGCTATTGTTTTAAAAGGGGGATTTCTGTTGTTTACGCTCGCCAAAACAGAAATAATAATAAAAAAAAGGCTTTGTTTATCTTAAATGTGGACTTTTTCTACGTTTTCTATTAAATAACAAAGTTGTCTATAAAGGCGTCCATATTGAAAATGTAAGTTTTTTGGTTCGGCTCTTGTATCACCCTAGTGGACGGTCCGAATAATTTCTCCGGCGGCCGTTTTCCACGCTGTGATGTTTGCCGGGAGTTTGTTGAAAATGTCGGAGCCTCAAGCTGGGGGTACAAGATTAAACTATAAGGAACGAACTTCCACAACTTGGATGAGTTGAAAGGATGCTTTATTTACTTTAGAGTTTGCCTTTTCGGTTGGGGCAGACGAATGTGACACACAGCTCTAACTCTAATTAATGGAGATCAAATCCGAACTGACCGAAACAAGACGAACGGAGGTTCTACTTCAAGCACACGCCCGGCGGAACTAACTCAACTCAACTCATTCACTTCATCTGACTCGGAAATATCACCTGTATTTATTTAAAATTAATCCGGAAATGCTTTAGACCACCGAGTGATAAGCAATTGGCGACTGTAAATCCGAAATTTCAGGGTACTTAAATTTTCCTTCTTTTGATGTGTAAACATCCTGCAAACACCCAGTCTGTACTTAGCCTTAGTATTTTTTTCCGGGATTTTTTTTATCTTTTTTATCTTAATACAGCTTCCGCCGGAAAATTCTTAATGTGTGGTTAAGATACAGTAAAGATAGCCTTTGACCTGGTCATTCAAAAAACCTATTTCCTGAACTTTATTTCTTATCACATTAAATCACCGAGTCAAATATTTACCGGAAGAGTGGTAGAATTTAAAACAGTAATCTGAGATCCTTTTCTCTTCCCTAATTTTTCTCATAAAAGAAAAAGCGTTTATTTATTTATTTTTTTCTTTTCTTTTTCACTTTTGTTAAACGAAACATGTTTCTAATCTATTTTCTATTCTTAACCATTTTCTATTTTAATCTATTATAATAAAATACATATTTTACAAAGCACCTTAATATACGCCTAGTTATCGTGTCACCTAATCTATTTTCTATTCTTAACCATTTTCTATTTTAATCTATTATAATAAAATACATATTTTACAAAGCACCTTAATATACGCCTAGTTATCGTGTCACCTAATCTATTTTCTATTCTTAACCATTTTCTATTTTAATCTATAATAATAAAATACATATTTTACAAAGCACCTTAATATACGCCTAGTTATCGTGTCACCTAATCTATTTTCTATTCTTAACCATTTTCTATTTTAATCTATAATAATAAAATACATATTTTACAAAGCACCTTAATATACGCCTAGTTATCGTGTCACACTCTCATCGCTTCTAATCAACTTTGGAAAATATGTATTTTTTAATATTGTAATATTTTTTAATGTAACGTATATAAAAACACGCTCGTATTCCATTAAAATGCTATAGTAAAAATTAAAAACAATGAGTGCAGTCGTTTTCTAGATTAGCGGATAGTAACAAACGGACAAGTACATTTTTATCTATATAGATATATAGGAATGGTAGGATGATGAAAGTTGAAATATCCAAAATATTTTTGTAATCAGGAATTTGTGAAACTGTTGTCTTTTAAACTTTTTTTTATTCTGTTGTTAACGTTTCATTCTGTAAGAACATTATCAGAAGAAGTGAAAAAAAGAAACTAAAGAGCAAATCGTTACTATGAAACTCTTATAACTTAGAAAGTCGAGTAGTTTTGATCGCTCTTTCCTTTATTGAATGGGGTTTCTTTCCAAACTTTCTATTTGATGTGGTGTGAAATGTCAACATGTTAATTATATAATTTTCTCTTCGGGTTACATGTGCTATCCATTTTATTTGTTGCTGCTGTTGGCAGTCCTCAAGTGATGTGGTTTCTGTTATCTGATACAGTTCTTTGCGATTCTGTAGGGCCAGTCAACAATGTTCAAAGAAGGATGATCTTTGATCAGACCCTCACGCTTTATTCCCTCAAAGCCACTTTTCACTATTGATCTTAGGAAGCGGTTGTAGACAGCTGACAGTTTAGATATTTCTGAATGAGCTTGGCTCCATGCATTGCAGCTATATCAAAATCTCGATCTGACGAGGCTGTTTGGGAAGATGACGAGTTATTAGGTTACTGTTTTGGTTTCGTAGCAATTAGCGGTGTTGAGCGAAACTACCACTGTACAACCTATTCTATGTTCAATTTCTTTTTCTTCTATACTTAATTTGTTGTAGATGATCCTTACGCCTAAGTATCTGAAATGTTTAGTATTTACAAATTTCAAGTTCTGTCATTTTTTAATGATGTATTCATGGGAGGTGCCATCACTGCTTCCACTTCAATTTATCTAGTTCATCTTGAATCCCATTTCTTGGAATCTATTTAAACTAAATCTAAACTTATTTATAAATAGATCTTTGTGTGTGTGTGTGTGTGTGTGTGTGTGTGTGTGCGCGCGCGTGTCTGTGTGTGTATATCCGTTTCCTATAGATTCCGAAACGGCTGAACCGATTTTCTTGAAAATTTACACAGTTGTACTATAAGCGTCTGCGAGTGTTCTTAGTTAGGTTTTGCGTTGTGGTACCCCCGATAAATATCGAAAATCGATAATCGAAAAAATCGGGTTATAGAAGTAGTGGTCCGATTTTAATCAAATTTGATACACTCATAGATAAAGACATAAGAAACGATATTCAGAAGTTTCAAGGTTTGCAGTTCTTACAATAATGCCGAAAATCGATTATATATATATATATATATATATATATATATATATATATATATAAGGCAAGATGTTTGTGTGTGTGTGTGTGTGTCTGTTTATCTGTCTGTATGTTCTTTATACAAATCCACAATTTTTATCCGATTCTCACCAAACTTCACACAACTATTCTTTACGCTGAGTCTGAGCTCCAGGACCATGGATTAGTTTTAAAGCTTTCATTACACCCGAGCAACGCCGAGCTATACTGCTAGTACTTGATAAAGGATGCTCCTTTTTTTTCTTATATACTATTTTCAGTTGTAAAATATCTTACCGAAAATAGTTTTGCCAAGAAACAGAATAGATACAGTTTTACTTGAAATTGTTATATTATAACTGTTTTAATACTAATAGTTCCTTTACTTACCTTGTCAGCTAGTTATTATTCGTTTTCACCTTCTTTTTCTACTTCTGGCTACTGCCATTGTTAAAAATTAGCAAAAGAAAAACAAAACGAACTAACATGTCAAACACGACATAGATATTTTTCTGCGTTCGAATTTCATAAAAATATTCAAACCCAGATATTCATAACTCAAAAAAAACTTTCTTTAAGCAGAAACCTACCAAAATATATGTCATCGAAATGCTGACTAAAATATGTAATTACATTTAGACTTGAGTTACTTTAAAATTGGTAAACTTTAGAAATAAATTATGCCAGGGTGAAATTTAAATTTATTTTTAAAGACTCGTTAAGTTATTCATCCTAATATTCACAAATATTAATTTTCGCATACAAGCGTTTATTCACATTACAATAGGTTACTTGTACGTGTCTCAGCCATTTTTGGAGCGATTTATTTTAGTTAATATAAAAAAAAGTATTGTTGTCTTGCAAGACCGCCAGGAGACAAGCGTGATTCTTTTACTTGCACTCTTTTAGAATCCTTGCAGGAACCAGTGGCTAGCTAAATACCGAACGTTGATCATCGATTCAAACACTTCAGGGATGCTGAGACGAGATGGGCAAGTTTACATACAAGCGCCACTAAACAGATTTCAGGCAAATTAGTAACAAATCATTAAAATAAAAACAATTTCTTTTCTGTGTTGTATTCTTTAAAGATCTATGTGATCATGGCTCTCCCCATTTCCCTATTCTTTGTTGATCCTTTTCTCTTGATATTTATTGCAAACCCTGCTTTACTATCCACTTGTCCAAGACCATCAAAATGTGTCACGCATTGCTTTCCCCTGTCTGTCTTTCCCTCTATCTGTCCTGTGAGTATGAGATTCTCCAAGCCCCACATCCTCATTACGTGTCTCAGCTGTCTTTTCCTGTTATTAAGTATAAATTTCCTTTTCGTTTGCATTGTCTTCAAAACCTTGTTGTTGCTCACATTTTATATCCATGGTAATCTCAGCATCCTTCTGTAGAAGCATCTTTCGGTTGCTTCAAGTCTTTCATTCATCTTTGATGAGATTGTCTAGCATTCGCTGTCATATAGGAGAACAGATAGCACATAACACTCTAATAATCTTTTTTTTGTTTCCATCGAAATGTTCCTGTTTCTCAATACTCGGCTTAGCTTTGGGAATGCGTCCTTAGTGGCTGGTCACACACTGCATTTAAAATATTATAAATACAACATTTAGTTCTTAATTTTCTTACTTTACGAGAGTCGGCAGAAAAAGTTCCTCGGCAGAAAAAGTTCCTCGGCTAAACAAGATACTCTCATGGAATATGACAAAATGAGGTTTATTTTTCAACATAATCTACTTTACAATCCATATACTTCTTTCACCAGTGTTTGAGTGCTAGGATTCTATTGGTGAAGAAGCTTTCATACTATTGGCCAAAAAATTCATTAACAGCAGATATGACGTCATAATTACTGCGATACTGGTTCTCAGTTAAGAGTTTGTTTTTTCCATTTTAGTGATAGTCAAATGAAGCCAAATCAGGAGAATAGGCAAGGTGGTCAACCAGTTCAAAGCCACAGTCACGCATAACAGCCAATGAAACCAGCGACTTGTATGCGACAGTATTGTTCTGAGAAACAAGACCACTTTGAATTTGATTTTTGTGGGTTATTTAATGCCAAAGAGGTCGGGTTTTAAAGTATTTTTTTAATGTTCATTTATAGTGAAAAGGTTGATTTAGTCAGATTTTAATAAAAATGTTTTTGTTTTTATTATTTTTTATTTTAAAAACTGAAAATGTCTTCTAGTTTTGTATTCAAAAATGTTTTGCTGAGAACAAATTCTTTTCTTCGAAAATGTGTTATGGTAATAATTTTTCTTCACAAATGTATTGTTGGTAATATTTTTTCCTTCGAAAATATATATTTTTCTATAAAAGACTTTTTTATGTATATATTTCTATAAAAGTGTATTTTTATACTTTGGCAGTGTTTGACCCCAGTTTTGGGGTTAACTATTTGCTCATAGCTGGGACCCTAACACGTGCTACCACTCCGGGTCAGAGTAGACATGGGAACAACAGCAATTAAAAAGTGGTTCCATGCTCCTTACAACCTCCCAATCAGAGGCTTTGCTGCCAGATGCAGTTTGCCGTCATAACCAGTACCAAGACCCCTTTCGTGAGTTTTCCTGAGTGACCTTGAAAGCTTTTCGTAATTACTTCGGCAAGTTTGGCGTTGTACTCTCCATTAATACTGTGAGCATTGTAAAGATAGTCAATAAACACAATGCCTTTTGCACCACAAAAAATTTTCTTGTAGATGAAACGACCTTGGTCTTCTTTGGGGCAAGCAAGGAAAGGTGTTTCCAGTGCATGAATTCTCTTTTTGTTTCTGACTTAAATTACTAAACCAAACGCTCATTCTGGATTAAGAAACGTTCAAAGAAAGCAACCTGAACTGCCTCAAACAATGTTAGGTTTTTTCTCTAGGATTGGGATCAACCTGGTGTGCTTTTGAACAGCTTTCAGAAGACGTTGCTTGTTGCTCTCACGGAAAGGAAAACCTTCGTCATGCCAAGTTTATTGTGCAGAATATTCCCAACTCTCACACGGGATATAATAATAGTTATTTGATTTATAACACTGTCCAACAAAATTAAATATTTTAAAAATTACATGCTACATAAGACCTGTTTCGGTCTAAGAAAAGTATCTTCATACCAAATCTGACCTTTATTTCTCTAGATTAGGCAGTGTTTTTATGTACTATAAATTATATTTGTTATTATTATTGGTTATGAATGAAAAACACAGAATTGTCAGTTTAAACATTTGTCCTCTTAACCCTTTTGTGTAGAGTGTCGTCTTCCCTTTTTATATTCCAGCAGTAGTATGCCAACATGGCGGGGTTCCATTTTCCTTTAAGACGTTTCTCCAGCACTGAAATATTCTGATGGAATCTCGCCATGTTCGTCACTCACATCACCAAGATTTTTCGCAAAAAGATCCAGATGAGAGTGAAGGACATGAACTTTTAGAGACATGTTACATCCCATATCATGATAATGGTGCAATAGACCATTCCCAACTTGCGCATCTGAACGATGTTTTCCCAAGGAATTATCACAAACGTTCTTGAATGATTCAAAGGCATTTTTTCTATTGTCTTGAGATGTTTGTTAAAAGTTTCATCAAATACAATTTTTCGAATTTGGGGACCTACGAAGATACCTTCTTTTAATTTATCTTGACTTAGGGAAGGGAACTTTTCTGCAAGATATGCAGATGCAAAGGAATCCCTATCTAGGGCCTTCACAAATTGCTTAAACAAACCAAGTTTAATATGCAAAGGAGGCAAATGGATTCTATCACTTTGCAGAAGTGGTTTGTGCTTGATATTATGCTCTCCTTGATTTCTAACAGGCCAATCCTTGCGTACATAATGTTCAGTTCTCGCTCTGGAGTCCCATAAGCACAGGAAGCAGCAAAATTTAGTAAAACCAAGCTGCAAGTCAGTAAGCATAGCTATAACCTTGAAATCTGCGCAAACATACCATTTATGGTTATTATATTGTATGCTCGTTAAAATTGTTTTAAAAGTTTCATATGATTCTTTCACAGTTGCGCTATAAGCTATGGGAATAGATGGTAGAGTGTTACCTTTGTGTAACAAAACAGCTTTGACTTTTTTTTGGATTCATCTAAGAAAAGTCGCCAGTTGTTATTATCATATGGTATTTTTCAGTTCAAAAATTTTAGGGATGTCATTATAGAAGCATAAGTCATCTTTTATCTTTGTGCACGTTTTTCTCACTTTCGTTAAATAGAGATCTCTACATAAGTCATTTAAAGCCTCTTGAGAAAATGGTATTGTTTCACTATTGCTTCTTGAATCAAAAAGTTCTGTTGTTTCATCACTGGAATGTTCATCTTCACGATTAGAACTCCACGTTTCTTGATCTGGGAGTTTTGGTACAGGTAAATCATTTGAGTGCTTAACTGGGCGCATTGCTGATTGCAAATTTGGGTAAGAAATGTGTTTCTTTTTCTTTGCTCTAGTGCAGCTCGTATAGTCTTGCTGACAGAAATAGCAATCATTAGAATGGTCTTTCTGCTCATGCCAAATCATTGTCACACCAAACTTCATGTGGACATTTTTCTTTCATACCATGTACTCAATGTCTTCACACACGTAAGGCAACAGACATGAGGAGCCCATGGTTTGTCTTGGTCTCCTATTTCACAATGAAAGTAAGCTTTGTACAATTTCTTGATATGGCTTGTAATGCTGTGATTTTCCTTAGCAAATGTTAATCCGCCACAAATATAGCAGAATCTATTTGGATCGTGTTACACAATCTTGACGTCATTGTCAAAACCTATAAAAAGGAACAAAGAAATATTAAATCTAGATTTATTAGTCATAACTTATTTAGTGATAAACACGGTTTAATACAAGCACACAATAACATATACACAATATGTAAGCACAATGATGTGAGAAGTTCAGTTTTGACCATTTTTGCTAAAGTTCTCAAAAGTTACAAATTTGCACAAAAACTCAACAAAAAGAAGTCAAGGAATGGATTTTCTATGCCATTGCGAATATAAAAATGGGCACAGGTGTCCTGTACTTTTTCAAGTGTTGCACAGTGTAATCAATAGCGTGTCATCCATCACTGTGTGGTAAACGCGATCAATGTTTTCTTTACTAATGGCAGTTGTAGGGCATCTAAACCTTGAGTCATCTTCAAAATGCTCCCTTTCTCCTCCCAAGGTTCCCTATCCACTTTCGTACTATTGATAAATCTGGGGCATCATTTATAGCCAATTGCCTCTCAAGCATGATCATGCTCATTGCCTAATGTAGCAACCGTGTTATCATGAATGTCTTTGAGGAACTTTTTTTGCCGCTGGTACTTGATAACATCACGGTGACAAATTCTGTCCATTTTCAAGCGATAGTTACTTTTGAATTGTTCTTTGAACAATCAAATGTGAGTTTACCTAGAAAGAAACAATGCTGTTATTAATTAGAAGTATGATTAATGCGTGCACGATTTCACAACGTATGGACTTTTCAATCCACCTTCGTAACTGAAAGGAAACAATGCTGTTATGAATAAATTAGTTAAAATTAATGCATACAAAATTTCATAGTTCTAGCGTGAAGCCTTCAGAGTCAGCCGATGAAATTTTCAACCCACCGTCTTATATTGTCTCGAGTTTCTTTTCTTGTTTCTATGAAACATATAAAAATATAAACAAGTTTTTTAAGTAAAAAGATACATAAAAAATATTGAAAAAATTAATTTGTAAGTTTCAGAAACTAAAATATGCAACAAATAGTTTTTTTTAACTTAATTCACAGCATGCTCTTTTAAAACATGATCAACGTGACTCCATTTCAACAGCTTTTTTTTCCACATTCCAAGAAAGGAAAAATGTCACTCTGATCTTAGATGTCACAATGACAATTATTACAGCCAGTCTTTACTTTACGGCCACGTACTTGTAATTCACTCAAATATTTGAATTAAAATCAAAATATCCTTCTAGGTACTTGACAGAGATATTCAGAAAGCTACTTGAACAATCATGGGAATTTGACTTTTGATGCAATGGATATCGACTCAGATTGAGAAATCGGAGAGCCGAGTTCCAATTCTAGTTGAATTGGTTTAATTCACTTACGCGCAAATACACGTGGGAAATACATTAATCCGTCCCTTGCCCTTTCAGCCATGGATTGAATATCAGGACAGATTATGCTCTACAGCCTTTTTTGGCAACCAAACCAGTCTACCGCAGAAAGCAATCTACTTTTGAAAAATTTGCTTCCTCGTCAGTCATGGATCGAAAGGGGAATTAGCGGTCAAGCGTGTATCACATATGACAATTAACTGACTGAAATATTAACAAAAACACTTTTTTTGTGTGTTCAAACATCACCACGATACTAACAGAAGGTTAGATATACAGTCAGTTAAATGCCATACGTGATGCATGCTTAGGCGATCATGTCTCGAAAGAGACATGACTGACTGGGCGAAAGATTTTAACTCAGTAGACTGTCATTACCTTCTGCAGTAGACTGGTTGCCAGCCAAGGCTATAGAACCAAATCTGTCCTGTTATTTAACAAATAAAAGAAGGGAAGAGACGGATTAATACATTTCTCAAGTGTCGACTCGGAACGACAAATCGAGTATGCTGAGTTCGAATTTCAATTGAATTCTCTGCATTCACTTACACACAAATACCTTTGGGAAAGATATTAATCCGTCTCATCCCTCCACTTATGGGTTAAATAATAGTACAGATTGGGTTCTGTTGCCTTGGCTGTCGACCAGTCTACCACAGAAAGCAATGGCAACATACTGCGGGATAATCTTCTGCCCAGTCAGCCATGTCTCTTTCGAGACATGATCGCCCGAAGCGTGTATCACGTATGGCACTTGACTGATTTGTGCGTAAGTGAATGCAAAATATTCAACTGGAATTCGAACTCGGATCCCCGATTTCTCGTTCCGAACATATATCCGCTGCGCCACAACGTACAACTACGGGTGTGCGCTGTGGTGCAATGATGTATGATACTGCAGATATGCAGTGACGCAGCAAATATTAAAAAGCGAACACAGAAAAGCATTGTGAATTATTTTATTATAGAACCGCAATAAAAAAATCAGCTTACAAATATAAATGCAGCAACCATACTTTTGCTATGAAATCGTCATGGGAATTAATTTAAGATCTTTATTTAACTCGTTAATGTCACGGCCAGAATTTATTAAACAAACAAATTAAGCATCGCAACTGGTCTTGGACGGACCTCTAATTTGTGATACATTGGGGTAAGAAATGGCTTATAAAATTCAATGCTTCCAAGACGAAGAGGCTCTCGTTTAACTACCACAGAGAAACTTTCCTACATTTCTCCGGTATGAATGACGCTTCTTCTTCTTCTTCTTCTTCTTCTTCTTCTTCTTCTTCTTCTTCTTCTTCTTCTATGTGCCTTGTCCCTTCAGAATGTAAGCGATCATGTCCTTCCACGTTTCCCTATCCCTGGTAGCCCTGAGCACACCTTCTCCTGTTACACCATGCAATCCTTGTTCTGTCATCCACCTGATTAGGTCCTTCAAATATGTTATCTGTTGCTTTCCCCTGTTTCTTTTTCCCTCTATCTGGCCTGTTAGTATCAGATTTTCTAAGCCCTCCTTCCTCATTGCGTGTCCCAGGAACTTCAGCTGACCCTTCCTGATGCTCAGTATTAATTTCCTTTTTGTTTCCATCATTTCCAAGACCTCATCATTGCTCACATAATGACGCGAGGTTCCCAGAAAGAAACACGCTGCGCCCCCTCGGCCTCACGTTCTCCACCAACTTTAGGTGGAACGACTGCATCGAGTCATAAACTACATCTACCGCTAAGAAGGTTGTGTCACTGTGTCGGGCTAGGAATTTTTTCTCTCGTCAGAATCCATCTTGCACACTTATAAATCTACCATTAGTCCATGCATTGAATACTGTTGCCATATTTGGTTCGGTGCTCTTGCTGTTCATCTTGAGGTTCTCGACAAAATCCAATGGAGGATCTGCAACGTAATCGGTCCCGACTTGGCCGCTCACCTTCAGTCACTTTCTCACCTACTGGTAGTAGTTTCCCTCTGGCTTTTCTACAAATATTTTCGCGGCTTCTGCCCAGACGAGCTTCTTGCCCAGGTCTCCCGACCACATGAATTTACTCGTACTACCAGATAAGCATCAAGGTCCAACTCTTTTGCCGTCAAAATTATAAAATGTAACAACTAATTCTATTCAATCCGTTTCTTTTCTCGCATTTCCAGTCTGTGGAGCTCCCTTCCGTATACTTGCTTCACTACATTCTCCAAAAATTTAGATGCAACGTCAATTTTCATATACGTTCTTCAACATCCTGTGTACTTTGTGTGTGTGTGTGTGTGTGTGTGTGTGTGTGTGTGTGTGTGTGTGTGTGTGTGTGTTGTTTTTTGTGTTTTCGTTTTTCTGTTCCCTGACTGTAACACCTGGTTCTGCCTTGCTTGAAACAATTAAAAAAAAAATTCCCTCTCATATAACTACCTATGGCACAACGTTCATAGAAATTCATTAAAGATAAATTTACTACATGATTGAATTGCAAATAATTCAACTATGCAAATACATAGTAAACCATTTTACCATATAAATTCATTGCAAACCATTTTTCTACATAAATGCATGGCTCGGGATTTTGCTATGATAATTAATCCAACTGATTAAGGAAACATATTTCCATAATTTTATTTATGATAATTTTAATAAATACTAGCATTATAGCCCAGCATTGCTCGGGTGTAATGAAAGCTTTAAAACTAATCCATGGTCCTGGAGCTCGGACTCTTTGGACGTTGGCACGAAAGACTAAAAAGCAATAGTTGTTTCCAGTTAAATCGAAACCGTAGACTGGAAGAAAAATGAATGGTTGTAAGTCAAATTTTGATTTCCTGATATCGATATCAAATTTTCTGCACTATTGTAAGAACTGCAACCTTGAAATTTCTGAATATGATTTCTTATGTCTTTGTCTATGAGTGTATGAAATTTGATTAAAATCGGACCACTCCTTCTATAACCTGATTTTTTCGATTATCGATTTTCGATATTTATCGGGGGTACCTCGACACAAAAACTAGCTAAGAACACTCGCAGATGATTATAGTACAGCTGTGTAAATTTTCAAGAAAATCGGTTCAGCCATTTCGGAGTCTATAGGTAACGGACACACACACACAGCGACACAAACACACACAAAGTTCCATTTATAAGTTATTGATACAACATATTCTGGTTTTAGGAAAACAATATAATTATGTTTATATAAACTATCAACTGCATTTAAACTCGCTATGGACTTAGGATGTTCGTTGTGGTGCAGTGGCTATCGGTTCGTGAAAGACATATCGAAGAGCTGAGTTCGAATTCCAGTTGAATTCATTGCAGTCACTTGAGTGCAAATACCCTTGGAAAAGGTATTAATCCGTCTCTTCCCTCCAGCTATGGGTCAAATAATAAGACAGATTGAGTTCTATAGCTTTGGTTTGCAACCAGTCTACCGCGGGGAAATCTTCTGCCCAATCGCCTGAGCGTGTATCACGTATGAAACTTAACTAACTGATGGACTTATCGTTACCCACTGTTTTTTTTTAATTATTTATTCAGAGCAATTTTCTTGCTTAGCCTTTCAAATACTATAATTATAAACTAAGTCATCCCCATTTCCATCATATTCCATTTGTAAAAATAGTTGCACCAAGACTACTTCTCCCAAAGAATCGCTTCCTTGGAAAACTCACTCCCGTGAGAATACTTTCCTTAAATTTTCAAGTCTAGGGCTTACCGTTATGTTTCTCATATATCCTGCTTACGGCCAAATCACGTTGAAACACCGGTTTATGTACGATCTTCAATGTTAAGCAACGTCCAGCCTTGTTAGTATATAGATGGAGGAGGAGAAAAGATAAATTCCTACATTTCCTAAGGGTATTTGAACGAAAGTAAACATATATTTCTCGACCAAAATTCGAACTAGAGTCGCCATTTTCTAACGGCGAGCTTCTAACATTACACTAAATGCACATCTATAATATTGAATGTAAAGAAACGTACAACAAATAAACTTGAAATCGTAGCAACGAAAATCGATAACAGGTTCAGTTAAAGTTAAAAGTGATTTTATTAAAAGAAAATTATGCGTAAACTTTTAAAGATTTTTCGGACAAGTAATTTTGTTCTGCTTAAATGCATAAAAGTAGGAAAGAGAAAAACAGGCAACTTTTAGTGTATTTTGGTATCGTCTACGCCCAAGGCGAGTCCAAGTAAAAGGCCATGTTCGCTCGTGTCTCTGAGTCGAGACAAGATGTAATTCACTTACTGTATTGAAACGGTTTTGTCTATTTTGAGAAGAAATTTCCACCCAGTTTTCATTTTTTAAATTTCTATCGGATTATATGAAATTAATTTATTTTAGAAGACCTTGAAGTAAGTATACTGAATTATTTCTCTCTCTCTTTTTTTTGTTAAGGTTCACCGTTTTTGGTTTATTGGAACAAACAGTTGTTACGGTTCTAGATGTATTCAACTAATATTTGGTTTAAGAAAAATTTCACTTTTGCTTTTTTAACCGAGGTTTGAATTTTTTAACGTGTGAGGAACATCCATTTTGTACGTACAATGGTGGCAACAAAATATTCAGTTTATATTTTTATAAAAAGCTGCTAACAGACAACAGTTTCTATTAAACTTTCGATGTTTAATCCTTAACGATTAAATTTAATTCTATAAAATAGTTTTTTTCGTTTATTCTTGATCTGCGGTGTTTATAGCGACTTAATATGAAAAATAAACAGTACACGAATAATTATTTCTGGCCGCAGCGCCTCTTGGGCAATTCCACCAATTTTTAAAATTTTTTTTACTTTTCCTGCTTTTATTTAATTTTAAAATACTTATACTTAAAGGATAAGTCACAGAACAAATAAAATCCGTTCAAATTTTATTCAAAACTTCTTTGTTGACGGGTATAGAACATTTTCCCTGAACCGGACGTAGTTTTCGTCGTTTTTAATGGTATCATTTATGTTAATGCACTACAAATAATATAAAGTTACTTATCGTAAATATTAATTCACTTTAAGAAATTATGAATGTTAAATCATTAGTTGTTTATATTGCAGCGAAACAACTTCAACCTTCAGAATAGGAGTTATTCATATTTCGCAAATACGGATGATATTCGAGCTACTTACAAGGAAATTTTTACAGTTTAAAAGAAAAAAAAAGTCTTCTTCGCTTGTTTATCGGAAGGAGTGCGAATGTTGACCCCACATTTAAAAAATAACGCAACCGAGTCACCCACATTTCAGCGCTCGCAAATGTCAACCCAAGCGAAATGCAACCGAATGGCCTCGCTCTGGGAGAATTTGGTGTGAATTTTAGCAAATATAAATTATTTTAATATTGGGATAAATTAACAAAAATGATCGGAAAAATGTTACGAGAAATGGTTTCTTAGCAGGAAATATTTAATAATACAGTTCTTCATCATGGAGGTTATGGTGGGTTTTTAAAAGAAACAGGTGGTTATTTAAGCCCAACTATTACATAGAGGTTCTTTTGTGTAATATTGTCATTAAACGCTTGTAGAAATAATTTTAATAAATGCCCCTATACAGTGTTTGTGTATGACAAGACAACATGGAATGGTCAAATTGAGCAGCCCTTTCCTATTTTGGTCTCTATTTAGTTCAATCATATATATATATATATATATATATATGAGATGCTTTGGTTGTTTTTTTATATAATTTTTTCATGTGATCGGACTTTGTTTTCTTTTTCAGTAGATGAATTTTATATATATATATATATATATATATATATATAAATATTGACCGAATTAATTTGATCAATTAAAAGTCAGATCTACACTTTAAAAAAAAGTTGTTTAGGTGGCTGTGTTATTTGAACCCACCTCACCTACTGACCTTATTTTCCTATTTAGCGTAGGTCTGATATTTAATTGGTTAAAAAAGACATACCTACAAGTTTATTTTAATTCTGATTTTATGCCTCCTTAGCTTTAACTATTGTTAGAAAAAGGTAACGAATTGTTTTCAAAATTTCAATGAAAAATAATTTTTATCATCAGTTACCAACCATCACCTGACGAAGTAGTCTCTCTCTCTGTTTCTCTCTGTCCCTATCTATCTATACTGTTAAATATAACGCACAATGAATGTCCATTATGTTTAATCATGAGCCGTTCTAAACATCGTATTTTGGCTTTAATTTCAAGCGAAAATAAAGACAAAAATTCTCCAACATTTGGATATTCTTTTATTAGGTTGGTTCTAAGCTTTCGGCTCACATGAGCCATCTTCAGAAAGGTTACAAGGACGTTAACACAAAAACATCCACCATCAGCGACGATTTTATCTTGTGTTGACATAAATCTCCGCTAAGCAAACAACCCACACTTAATAAAATAAACGTTTAAATCTGGTCATAGCACATTACATCGCATTTGAATATATGGTTCTGTTGTCATTTCGAGCGCTCACGTGGTGTGACGTCATAGAACCGCATTACAAATTGGCTTGGCGAACTGCTTTTGCTACTTGTGGTAACTGTTGGCGTTGCTTAGCGGATTTTTTAAGCCCAAAATACGATGTTTAGAACGGCTCATGATTAAACAATAAACATTCATTGTCTGTTATATTTAACAGTATATGTTTAGAAAATTATCTGCTGCCTCGATACACTATATATATATATATATATATATATATATATTGAGAGTGGGTGCGATATCTCTTATCTATTGCAATTTTATAGGGTTTTTAATTCACTTTGTTCTTTCTAGCATAGATTTTTCATCGTTTCATTTCTCAGCCTGCTTTTGCGTTGTTTCGCAGATTAAACGTTTCTAGGGTGCGATGGATAAATTATCGTGTAAATTACGCAAAAATGAAAATAACTCTGAAATTTCATTTTTAACAGATATATTTAACCCACTTACACAAAATCACCTTGAATTGCTCAAAAAATACATTTATTGAATAAAATCTCCATTCACTTCAATTACGGCCTTCAGATGACTTCCATCACCTATTCTGGACGATGTCTTCGCTTAAGTTGTTGAATGCTGCCATAATCCTTGCCTTAAGTTCATTTTTGGTGTTCAAAAGAGTTTTGCTGGTCTCTAGTTCAACTGAGCTCCACACATAATAAAGAGGTTGCTTAAATAGCAGGACAGATTGAGATCTATGGCCTTGGTTGGCAACTGCATAAAGTAATGGCAACTTACTGCGAGAAAATCTTCTGCCCGGTCAGTCCTACATCTTTCGAGATATGATCGCCCAAGCATCTTTCGCGTATAACATTTAACTGATTGTATTCGTAGTCCTTTTTATTTTCTGCTCCTTCTTTTCTCGTGCAAATTTTTATTCTGTTACTTTAGCATTACCGATGTGTTCTTTTGAGCAAGTGTTGGCTGGAAAGAAATCTTAAAGCGTTTTCCTAGACTTTTCAAACATATATAAGAAAAAAGTTTTCGCGTAATGAATTACCTCCCTTAGGACTTTTTTGGACTAGAGTGTTATTTACTTTGATGCGACTAGAGAGTTGATGCTGAAAATTTAAAATTTTTTCTTTTTTTTTTAATACATGTTTGGACTCAACGCTCTCATTTAGTTTAATTTTCTTTTTAATCATGACTTATCAATAAAAAATATCAATTTAGTCTGACGAAGTCCTAAAGAAGGAAACGCGTCACACGAAAACTTTTATACCTAGTCATAATTTAGTCCCTAAATTGTTCTTGTTTATATAGAATTTATATATTGTTTAACATACACACACACATAGTGTTTGCAATGCAAATCGACTAGAGGAAAAAAAAAAACAACTTTTTGGACTATTTTAGGATGTGGCGCAGTGGATATCGACTCAGAATGAGGACTCGAAGAGCCGAGTTCAAATTCCAGTTAAATTCCTTGCATTACACTTACGCGCAAATACTGTTGGAAAAGGTATTAATCCGTCTCTTCCCTCCAGTTATGGGTTAAATAACAGGACAGATTGCGTTCTATTACCTTGGCTGGCAACCAGTCTACCGCAGAAAGTAATGGCAACCTACTGCGGGATAATCATCTGCCTGGTCAGTCATGTCTCTTTCGAGACATGATCGCCCAAGCGTGTATCACGTATGGCACTTAACTGATTTAAAAATATGTTCAACAACTAGCATGGTTAAATGTGAATGTAAAGCCTATGTTTACATTGATAATGCGTGTCACAACTACTTATAGTAATTTAATTTATTAGTGGGGAGATAATTGTTTTAGGTACTTATCTCCCTTCTATTGTTAACAATCGTGGCATAACATATCGGTCGATGGTACTGAATGCAAGGCTGGGTTGTTCAAATCCTTTCGAAAGTTTTTAATGAGAATTTAACTTTGCTTATTCCATTACGCAATCACACACTTATGAGGTGTTATATATCAAATTCAAAAGTCCGCAAAAAACTAATTTAAAAAGCAAGAATAAAAAAAAAAATACCATAAGCAAGCTACCTGAACTTAAGATTTTCACTAAGAAATTTAGCGAAAGTAGAACTGAAATCAAATCGAAAAACGACAGAAAGGAAAGCTTCATCATAACACGAGTTTTCACTCTATGAGGCTATCCTCAGACGATTCAAACAAAGAAAGCTCCTATTCTTTTTCTGAGTTGTTTTAAATTCTGCTTTAGATTATTAAGCACTCTTCAACTTGAGTTAAGGTAGACTTCTGAAAGTGTGTGGTCCATCTCTCTCTTTCTGTCTCTGTGTCTCTCTTTATTATTTATGTGTGTGTCGGTTTGAAGCCGTTGTCAAGACCAAAAGAATTTGTTGAAAATGTGTTAGTTTACATTTGGAATTGTTTTTAATAAATTGGTGTATCGAACTGAGTTCTTTGATATGTATATATTTTTATGAGATTGTACAAAGGAGGCGTCTGAAAGGTCTTGGATCTACCAATTATTTGATGTTCGAGCAGATCTTCAAATTCTAGCGGTAAATTTTCGTTTTAAATCCCGTCGCTTTTCCCCTTCGAATTTATGCAAAATAGCATTATCTCAGTGCAAATGTATATGTTGAACTCAAATCAAGTGTTAGTTATTGAAGAAACTTACCTTTTTTTTTTTTTATCTAAATGTCCATAAAAAAAAAGAACTATATCTTGCACTTTTTCTCTCCCGTAACTCTCACGAAGTCATGTAATTAACTGCAGAATGACGGACTGTACATGTGATCGAATTTTTTGTCGATTTTTCTTCATTTACTGACACTTCCGGCGATGTACTTCCGGGAATTAAAGTAATGCGCTATTGCATTTCTACACTTATTGCGCTCAAAACAAGAAGTACATTGTCGGAAGTTCCAGTAAAGGACGAAATTCGACAGAAAATTGCTTTCTACGTAGAACGTCATTCTGCAGTTAATTACATGACTTCGTGAGAGTTACGGGAGAGAAAAAGTGTGAGATATAGTTCGTTATTTTATGGACTTTCAAAGCAAAAAAGGTAAGTTTCTTCAATAACTAATTGTGGATTTGAGTTCAGCATATACATTTGCACAGAAATAATGCTATTTTCGATAAATTTGAAGGGGGGGGGGGAACCGTCGGTACCTAAAACGAAAGTTTACCATTCTAGCTGAGAACTTATAGTTATGTGTTTGTATTTTATATATATATATATATATATATATATGATCAC